>JAIFZK010000121.1:400000-410000 GCA_027481765.1 Tenualosa thibaudeaui | reverse complement strand
CATGTGTGTGAATGCATGTGTGTGAATGCATGTGTGTGAGTGCATGTGTGTGAGTGCATGTGTGTGAATGCATGTGTGTGAATGTATGTGTGTGAATGCATGTGTGTGTGTGTGTGAATGCATGTGTGTGTGTGAATGTATGTGTGTGAATGTATGTGTGTGAATGCATGTGTGTGAATGCATGTGTGTGAATGCATGTGTGTGAATGTATGTGTGTGAATGTATGTGTGTGAATGCATGTGTGTGAATGCATGTGTGTGAATGTATGTGTATGAATGCATGTGTGTGAATGTATGTGTATGAATGCATGTGTGTGAGTGCATGTATGTGTGTGTATGTGTATGAATGCATGTGTGTGAGTGCATGTATGTGTGTGTATGTGTATGAATGCATGTGTGTGAGTGCATGTATGTGTGTGTATGTGTATGAATGCATGTGTGTGAGTGCATGTATGTGTGTGTATGTGTGTGAATGCATGTGTATGAATGCATGTGTGTGAGTGCATGTATGTGTGTGTATGTGTGTGAATGCATGTGTATGAATGCATGTGTGTGAGTGCATGTATATGTGTGTATGTGTGTGAATGCATGTGTATGAATGCATGTGTGTGAGTGCATGTATGTGTGTGTATGTGTGTGAATGCATGTGTGTGAATGTATGTGTATGAATGCATGTGTGTGAATGTATGTGTATGAATGCATGTGTGTGAGTGCATGTATGTGTATGAATGCATGTATGTGTGTGTATGTGTATGAATGCATGTGTGTGAGTGCATGTATGTGTGTGAATGCATGTGTATGAATGCATGTGTGTGAGTGCATGTATGTGTGTGTATGTGTGTGAATGCATGTGTATGAATGCATGTGTGTGAGTGCATGTATATGTGTGTATGTGTGTGAATGCATGTGTATGAATGCATGTGTGTGAGTACATGTATGTGTGTGTATGTGTGTGAATGCATGTGTATGAATGCATGTGTGTGAGTGCATGTATGTGTGTGTATGTGTGTGAATGCATGTGTATGAATGCATGTGTGTGAGTGCATGTATGTGTGTGTATGTGTGTGAATGCATGTGTATGAATGCATGTGTGTGAATGTATGTGTATGAATGTGAGGCGTACACTGTAAAGTGCTTTGAGTAGAGTAGGGTAGGAGTAGGAGTAGGAGTAGAAAAGTGCTTGTAAATGCAGTCCATTTACCATTTACATACTTACACATTCATCACACAGAAGGACAAGGAAAAGAATGCCACCTATGAAACCGATGTCCATTCCACATTCTGTCACTGTGAGCGCACGGGTAGGGGGGTAGTGCAAAAGGTGGGTGAATGTGTGATGATTA
The DNA here is from genome assembly GCA_027481765.1 of Tenualosa thibaudeaui. Taxonomy (NCBI): domain Eukaryota; kingdom Metazoa; phylum Chordata; class Actinopteri; order Clupeiformes; family Clupeidae; genus Tenualosa; species Tenualosa thibaudeaui. The sequence goes on along the minus strand of JAIFZK010000121.1, from coordinate 408,658 downwards.
CTGTACTGGCTGGACATAAAAAGAATGAAACTTCAAGAATCAAGCCATTAAAAACAGATAGATTTTCTGAGAATGAATGTGAGAAACATGAGATGAACCTGATTAATCTTAGAGATATATAGAGAGTGTGTGTGTGTGTGTGTGTGTGAGAGATAGAGACCGACTCTATGCATATGTGTGTGTGTGTGTGTGTGTGTGTGTGAGTGAAAGAGAGAGTGATTGATCATGAACTTTTTATTGGTGAAAGCAGCAGTCACCTTGCTTCTGTTTTGTAAATAAGTATTTTTAATTGATGTAGACAAAGATCCCAAAAAGACCTCCATCAACTAGATCCCCACAAACTCAGAGGCGGTCAAATTCAGGGGGGTCAAATTCAGGGGGCTCAAATTCAGGGTCAAATGCGCTTTCAGACGATTTAAAGACACAGTCAAAGATACGGGTGACTGGACTTTGGTTTTAATGACAGTCAGTGTCACATCATACTGGATCCTGTGTTTTACAGGAAGTCATTACAAAGTTTCCAGAATTGGTGTGATATGGTTTTACTTCCTAGTCCCTGTGAGTAGTGTTTGTATTGACTTTATTATCTCTCTCTCTCTTTATCTCCCTCTCCATCTCTCTCTGTCCTTTTTTCTTCCTCCCTCTCTCTCTTTCCTCAGAGAGGGATAAACTTTCATCTCCTACCTCTCACCATGGCTCCAACAACGTGGGCCGCCATGGTGACTGTAACCACGACAACCGGCTGTTGTCGCCTTCGGGGAGCTGGGTGGGAGCAGAGCCTGAGGAAGAAGCACTCCGCAGGAAGTTGAAGTATTTCTTCATGAGCCCCTGTGACAAGTTCCACGCCAAAGGACGCAAGCCCTTTAAACTCGTCCTGCAGATCATGAAGATTATCATAGTCACTGTGCAGGTACCACACACACATACTCACACACACACTCTCACATTCTATCTGTCTCTCTCACACACACACACAAAGACTGGGCCTTCAGATCCTCAAGAGCTTCATAGTCACTGTGCAGGTACCACAGTCACACACATGCACACACACAAACATGCACACACACACATTCTCAAGAGCATCATAGTCACTGAGCAGGTACCACAGTCACACACATGCACACACACACACACATCCTCAAGAGCATCATAGTCACTGAACAGGTACCACAGACACACACATGCACACACACACACAGACACACATACACACACACACACACACACACACACACACACACACACACACACATTCTATCTCTCTCTCTCTCTCTCACACACACACTCAGACACACGCACACACACAAAGGCTTGGTCTTAAGATCCTCAAGATTATCATAGTCACTGTGCAGGTATCACACACACACACACACACACACACACACACACACACATACACACGTGCCAGAGGATGCCACCACTCCACCACTCCTTATTTCTCTCTCTCCCTCTCAGCTGGTCCTGTTTGGTCTGAGTAATCAGATGGTTGTGACATTCAAGGAGGAGAACACAGCCTCCTTCAAACACATCTTCCTCAGGGGCTACGTGGAAGGTTCCAGCGACTCCCTCGCCATCTACACGCAGGCAGACTTGTACGGCCACATCTTCTACGCTGTTGAGCAGGTGAGCACAGCTTTAGGTGATGTCATCGAGCAGATAAACACACTTTTAGCCAATGCCATCGAACAGGTAAACGCAGTTTTAACCAACGTTACTGAGCAGGTAAATAGCCCTTTAGCCAGTGCCGTCAAGCAGGCAAACTGACTTTGTCTTCTTTTGAAACAAACTTTGAACTTCAGATGCGTCCTAATGATCTTATCCACCTGTGCCCTTACCACTCTGAGTGCTGTAGTATACACTAGGCTTAGAGGATCTTATCCACCTGTGCCCTTACCACTCTGAGTGCTGTAGTATACACTAGGCTTAGAGGATCTTATCCACCTGTGCCCTTACCACTCTGAGTGCTGTAGTATACACTAGGCTTAGAGGATCTTATCCACCTGTGCCCTTACCACTCTGAGTGCTGTAGTATACACTAGGCTTAGAGGATCTTATCCACCTGTGCCCTTACCACTCTGAGTGCTGTAGTATACACTAGGCTTAGAGGATCTTATCCACCTGTGCTCTTACCACTTAGTGCTGGAGTATACACTAAGCTTGATCTTATCCACCTGTGCTCTTACCACTCTGAGTGCTGTAGTATACACTAGGCTTAGAGGATCTTATCCACCTGTGCCCTTACCACTCTGAGTGCTGTAGTATACACTAGGCTTAGAGGATCTTATCCACCTGTGCTCTTACCACTCTGAGTGCTGGAGTATACACTAGGCTTAGAGGATCTTATCCACCTGTGCTCTTACAAGTCTGAGTGCTGGAGTATACACTAAGCTAGAGGATCTTATCCACCTGTGCTCTTACCACTCTGAGTGTGGAGTATACATAGGCTTAGAGGACTTATCCACCTGGCTCTTACCACTCTGAGTGCTGTAGTATACACTAGGCTTAGAGGAGCTTATCCACCTGTGCCCTTACCCTTAGTGCTGTAGTATACACTAGGCTAGAGGATCTTATCCACCTGTGCTCTTACCACTCTGAGTGTGGAGTATACACTAGGCTTAGAGGATCTTATCCACCTGTGCCCTTACCATCTGAGTGCTGTAGTATACCTAGGCTTAGAGGATCTTATCCACCTGTGCCTTACCACTCTGAGTGTGGAGTATACACTAGGCTTAGAGATCTTATCCACCTGTGCTCTTACCACTCTGAGTGCTAACACTAGGCTTAGGGATTTTTGCCCTTACCACTCTGACATTGTCTTTGATCTTATCCACCTTTTTATTGTATACACTGAAAACAGCTCTTACCAATTTTTGTGAATTGTCTTTGTTTTAGCTTAGGGATTTTTGTGAATTGTCTTTGTTTTTAGAAAACAGAGGAGAAGGAAAAAGACATTCTGCATCAACATTTGCCATTCTGTTATTCTCTCTCTCTCTCTCTGTCTTTCTCTCTCTGTCTTTCTCTCAGTTTACACGTATCAGCAGGGAAAAGTAATAAAAGGGAAAAACTAACAATCACAAAACAATAGTTACATCTCCTTCATTCTGATGATCAGAACAATAACATTACATCTCCTTCATTCTAACAGTTTCAGAACAATAGCATTACATCTCCTTCATTCTAATGATCAAAACAATAGCATTACATCTCCTTCATTCTAATGATCAAAACAATAGCATTACATCTCCTTCATTCTAACAGTTTCAAAACAATAGCATTACATCTCCTTCATTCTAATGATCAAAACAATAGCATTACATCTCCTTCATTCTAATGATCAAAACAATAGCATTACATCTCCTTCATTCTAATGATCAAAACAATAGCATTACGTCTCCTTCATTCTCACAGTTTCAGAACAATAGAAGCACATTCCCGTCTTCATTCTAATGATGTCCGAAGATGGTGTTGGATCATGAAGGTATTTTCGATGTCACAATGTGGTGTGTGGAAATGGTGGTACAGTGACCATAAATCTCATGGTTACATAATGGTTCTCTTTTGGTCATGTGGCATCAGATATAGTCAAGCTCAGGTACATCAGTCTGTGCTCTCAAATTCAGCCAGTCAGTTAGTCAGTCAGTCAGTGAGGCACAGACTCTTCCCACAGTGTCACATAAGCACATTCTTGTGACCGTATGTACAGGTGTAGTTTTATAGGTACATTATACACATCTGGCGTCTGCATACTACTCTACTTCCCCTTTCTGTTTACAGGTATAGCTGAGCCCAGGTGTGCATTCACCTGACTTGTGTTCACCTTCATCTCTCTCTGTGCTTGTGATCTTGTGACCCCTTACCCCATCTCCCGTTATTTTACAGGAATGTTATGCTGACCTAAAGTACAAGATGGCTGCCTGATGCAATATGTTTGCCCATTTTTTTTCTTCTCTCCCAGTGACTTTTATAGGAATTTTATGGCGTCGAGGACAAAATAAATGATGATTGAATATGTTACAGTGTAATTGAAATATCTTTTTTGATTTCCCTGCTGCTCTTTTGACAACTTTGTGGCCAGGATGTCACCTTTGGGTGGGCATTTGGCTTTTTTCGATGTTTGGCATTTTCACTAAATGGATGCAAACGCTCAAACGTTGTTCAAACGTTGTTCAAACGTTGCTCAAACGTTGCTCTCTTTAAGTGCAGGTTTTCAATGCGCCCCTTGACGGATACACATACAGCCCCCGTGCTCATGGGATTCTGCCGTCACCAGTAACTGAGTAACTGCTTCTGGTAATCTGCTAAAAGTCTGTTTTGATTAGAAGCAATATAAGCTGCTTCTAGAGATTGACAAGCTTCAGAGTGAAATTGCCATTATAAACAGGTTGTATTGGCTGACAAGCAGGGTTCCCATGGGTCAGGGAATTTATGGAATGTCAATACAGCCTGTTCCAGACATGGAAAATCAGGGAATTTTTTGTGGAATATCAGGGAATCAGGGAATATCAGGGAATTTTGGTAATAGCATCTAGTTGTTCCCAAAATGTTATCTGTTTATTTCCATGCTTCCTTCTTGGTACTTCTTGGGACTAGTATAAACATCTCTCATGCCTTGCTTGAGATGTTTTTGTGTCGTTACCTCCACCTGGAACCAAATCCTGATTACTCAGGTGGATCTACATGCCCAGTGAGTTTCATTTGGACTGGTGTTTTGGTGTGCCAGGAATCGTTGACCAAAATTAACAATTTGCCCCGCTTGCTTCATGCATACAGTATAGAAGGGCCTCTCAGGGCTTATTGCTTAATTATAGTAAAGGTCATGGAAATTTTGCGCTTTAGTCAGGGAAATTAATATACAAGTCGGGAAATTTTAAGTTTGACTCACTGTGGGAACCCAGGACAAGGTTCAAAATTCAAAATTCCATATACTGCAGTGTGTGACAGTTTTGACTGGACCCGACTGTTATGTGTTCTGACCCAGCAAATTGGTAACAAGCGGTGATTCAGTTGTGATTTGACCCCACTGTTATGTGTTTTGATCAGACTGAATAAATTGGTTATAAGCTGTGATTCAGTTCTGTTCTTACTTGTGTTTCTAACTAGACACAATATGTTGGTTCTGTAAGCTGTGATTCAGTTTTGCTTGGACTCATTAGTATAAGCAGGTTCTGATGAGTGGTTCTGATCCGACTCTGCCGTGTGGTTATGAGCCATAACTTGTGTTCTAACTGGACACAATACGTTGGTTCTGTAAGCTGGGATTCAGTTTTGCTTGGACTCATTAGTGGTTCTGATCCGACTCTTGTTTACCGTGTGGTTATGAACCATAACTTGTCAGGTTCAGCCTTTGATGTGACCCTCACCAAACACACTATCTCCCCCTTGTGGCTAATGTAGTCATTACAATTTGCATACTCACACAAAGTGTAATATACACATGAATTCAACTTACACAAGACTGGACTGGATTTTTTTAGGTCTGGAGTCAGGTAATATTGTCAAGTTGGACTTTATGATCCTATTTTGTGTGGGAATAAATTTAGATACAGGCATAACCTAAAACGTTTAGGTAATATTTAACTGAATCCAGGAAGTGCCGAAATAATACATTTAGGAAACTCCAGACAACAATAAGGCAATCATGGACAGCATTTAGGAAGTACTGTGCAATGGTTAAGTAATTCTGGACATCATTAAGGACTTAACATGTGGAATATGTCTCTTGACAATAGTGTGACCATAGAACAGACACACACACACACACACACAATGGATCATTATGCAGAAAATACCTTCTCTTTTTAGCCTCTGTTTCCTTTGTTCTCTCTTGACTCTTTTTCTCTCTCTCTCTTTTTGGGACTCTGTGGAGTCAACAAGTTGTTGATTTGTTTACATTCAGATGATTCATCAATTTGAAAGACAGTCGCTGATTCTGCCTCTTGGATTGAGCCTAGTCTATCGTTCATTGGTCATTGGCAGACTGTACATTTACATAGAGAAATGTGCAACAATCTCTCTCTGTCTCTCTCTCTCTCTCTCTCTCTCTCTCTGTCTCTCCGTCTGTCTCTCTCTTGGACAGTATCTGTCGTTACCAGAGACCACAGTGGGACAATATGCCTACGTGTATAGCGTGGGGGTGAACAACAGCGCCCTCTCTCTGTGTCAGCAGTACTACAAGAAGGGTCACATTGACCCTGCCAATGACACCTTCAGGATAGACCCGCAGGTTGTCACAGGTACACACACACACACACACACACACACACACACACTCATACACATATAAACCTGCTTTCAGTCACAAGCAACTGTAGTTTGATGAAGTACTTTATCACATGTAGTTTGATAATATCCTAATCTGTGGTTTAAGTATAACATTGAATGTCATTCTGTGTGTGTGTGTGTGTGTGTGTGTGTGTGTGTGTGTGTGTGTGTGTGTGTGTGTGTGTGTAGATTGTATAGGTGTGAACCCTCTGTCAATCCCTCCCACATTACCAGTCATCAGTAGTAGCTACAAAAACTTCACACTCAAGTTCCACAAGTAAGCAACAAACACACAAACACACCGACATGCACACACAGACAGATATATACACGCACACATGCGCACACACACACACAAAATATCTGAATTGGTAAGACTTTAGAACCAGTCAAGTTCCACACAAAATCTTGGTTGCCAAAAACATATATATTAGAATTGATGATGAAAATGCATAGTATTGTCAATAAATGATTCCACTATAGGATAAATGGCAAGAGATGGACTCTGATAACGTCAGCAGCTGAACTGCTATAGACCTCTGCAATGCATATATCAGATAGTAATGAATGGCAGGAGTAGTAATATGGCCACAAAACAAACCTCTACACTTCCAGTCATTAGTTAGATCTGTTGAGAGAGAGAGAGACCGAGAGAGAGAGAGAAAGAGAGAGAGAGAGAAGGAGAGAGAAAGAATTAGAATTTTCAAAAACGCTTTATTACAAAACTTAGAAATACAACCATGTCAACTTGTCACATTAAAAAAAGATAAAAGAAAACAGAAAAAATTAAGAAACAAAATGTGCAAATAGCAGCTTGTTGTTTTCAACAGAACACAACACGTTGTTGTGGCACCATCTATCCACAAAAACATCAAGCGTCTTCAAAGATTTGTAAAAATGAAAGTCAATCAAAATACAACATTTTACAAGAGTAAAAAACATCCCCAAGATATCAACATCCACATCCTGTTCCACTTTTCTTTTACGACTAACATATATCGGCATTTTTGCTTGCCCAAGCAAAAAGTTTAGGAGCTGACATTTGAAACGATGCTTTTGTACATATTTAAAACCAAGAATAAAACTCTCCAAAGAGAAACTTTCATTAAACTTTACAAAAAGTCTCTGCATCAAAGCATGAAGAGGTCTTAGCCTCTGACAGTGCATAAAAGCATGGAATACAGTCTCCCTCAAGGAGCAAAAAGGGCACCCTTCATCCACACTTGGATTCAAAACAGAAATAAAAGCATTTACTGCTATAGCACCAAGCAGAATACGCCATTGTAAATCGCCAGCTTTTTTAGTTAGTGGTGACTTGTACAGAGCTCGCCATTGTGGTTTGACATTACCTTCTAATTGCAAAACCTGACGCCAGGGTGTGTCCACCCTCTTGTCCAACGACCTTTTATTTAAAGATAACACACACAGTTTGTATAATGATTTGCCAGTTGCGGCATTAGAACCCAGAAAAACTAAACTCAGCGAACACAGGTAGGAACCTGTACACCCTGAAAAATCTGGAAGCAGAGTAAGACTAGGAAAAGGGTCTTGGTCGTTGGGACTACACTCTCCCCGCCAAAAGTCCCCCAGCATTTGCATCTCTTCCCCGGATAAAAGAGACCGCCAGTTTCCCAGTAGCTGATCAACTATCCGGTTGGACCTTACACCTAAATGATGAGCTAGAGCAGGGCCGTTGTTTAAATTGGGACCAACAATCTCTACTAAGTCGCCAAGTGTTGTAAGGCCTGAGGTGATGAACTTAGAGGTAGGTACCAGGGAAAATTCTTGAGACACGTCAAGAGAGGAACCACAAATCAGAGGCTCATTTAACAACCAGAAAAGTGACCTTGCCCATTTTGTGCGTTGAACTATAAATAGAGACCAGACTTTGAACAGGTTCTTATAAAAATCAGGAAACAAGTTAAGATTCAAATTATTGGAGTTTAACCAAAACAAAGGTCTGTCCATCCCCAGCCCCCCAAAATGTTTTAAAATGCAACAAGATGCAGCTTTCCAGCTAGAATCCACTGAACCTGCGAGAAGGCGCTGTATAAACTGCAGACGAAAAGCAGCAGTTCGGCTCTGTAGATGAACAAGTCCATGTCCACCATCCTCCTTAGGTAGGTAAAGAATGCTCTGTGGCACCCAGTGCAAATTGTCCCAGAAAAAATCAACCAGAGTAGACTGAATCTTCGCCAGCAGGTTTGAAGGGGGGTCTACACAGGCCAGGCGATGCCAGAGAGTGGATGCCACCAGGTTGTTAATGATAAGAACACGCCCCTTGTAAGAGGTAAGGCCAAATAAAAACTTCCATTTCTGCAAACGACCTTTAACTTTTTCAACCACCCCTTCAAAATTCTTTTGAATAAAACCATCATCCCCTAGGAATACACCCAG
>JAIFZK010000121.1:380000-390000 GCA_027481765.1 Tenualosa thibaudeaui | reverse complement strand
GAGGTACTGTAGTGCAAACAGTCTATCTGTACTGCATAGTGGAGGTACTGTAGTGCAAACAGTCTATCTGTACTGCTAGTGAGGTACTGTAGTGCAAACAGTCTATCTGTACTGCATAGTGGAGGTACTGTAGTGCAAACAGTCTATCTGTACTGCATAGTGGAGGTACTGTAGTGCAAACAGTCTATCTGTACTGCATAGTGGAGGTACTGTAGTGCAAAGGGATGATATTATATAGCAGAATGTATACCTGTGTTATAGTGGAAGGGTGACACCAGTGGAAAGTACTTTATCTGATGGGCGGCAAATACAATACAATAAACAACACAGGACTGTAAACATACATAGAAATGAACTACACATGAAAAGTGTGTGTGTGTGTGTGTGTGTGTGTGTGTGTGTGTGTGTGTGTGTGTGTGTGTGTGTGTGTGTGTGTGTGTGTGTGCGCGTGCGTGTGTGTGTGTGCGTGCGTGTGTGTGTGTGTGTGTGCGCGCGCGCGTTCACAGCACCAGACCCAGGAGCCCATCCACATCACAGACCTGCACGCCTTCATTGCAGAATGCACCGACACACCCAGCTCCGGAAAATTCCGCGGACTGGAGACTTCACCCTGCTCTTTCTTCTGCTGCTGTGACAGGTGCGTGCACACACACACACACACACACACACACACACACACACACACACACAGACACAGACACACACACAGACACAGACACAGACACAGACACAGACACACACACACACACACACACACACACACACACACAGACACAGACACAGACACAGACACACACACACACACACACACACACACACAGACACACACAACATCTAGGCCAAAGCCTTGGACTGTGCACCCAAACTGAAATTCAAACAAACTGACCTAGAGATATATGAGATTTTTTTAACATGAATGTTTATGGTAAATGCAACAGTGTGTGTATGTTGTCTTTAGGTTACTGCTTATTCATAGTAAGTATGTCAGTTGTTGTGTATGAACTATTATCTAAATATTAATTAATAATATAAATGATTAATTAATTAATGTGGGGCTTGTGTGGAGGGGTACAACAGAAACACTTCCTCTCCTTCAGTATTATTGATTATATATATTAAAAAAAGATAGTTTATTCATAGGAACAAAATTCAAAACTACATGTGCCTAATTATGTCGTCTTGATTGAGAATATCTGTTCCTGTAGTACTACCACCTTTGACGCCCCTTACTGAGCAAAGCATAATTCATATACAACAACTAGATTACTTACTTACTATGAATATGCAGTAATTAGGAGTTTATGTTGGAGAATTTTAGGTAATGGTCTACTCTGGGAAGAATAGGCTCGTGCAGAAAAAGGTATTAGTAAGTGACTTGTAATGACTAATAAATGGCTAGTATGCTATTAATTTTCATGGTAGTAAGATGTTAGTTAATGGTGAATATATGTACCATAATCTGTTGTCTTTATTGACCTGCAATAACGCTGGAACTCAACAAACTAAACTAGACAGAACAAGGCAGCCCATTATAACTGCTGAAACAGGGAATTATCCTGCAAGTGAATGAAAGCCTTTGTCTTTCTTCTTTCCGTCTACCTTTTTCTTCATTCATTCTCTCTTCCTCCTCTCTCTTCTCATTACTGCCTTTTACTTACTCTCTCTCTCTATCTGTTGTGCAGGACCACCACCTATGAGGATGTGCTGCTGGTTAATTAGCACTTTGCTGCCCCCTGATGGTACAGACAGCACACTGCAGATCAAGGACCTCATGAGCTTTTCTGTCTCCATCATTCTCTTTTCTGTATGCTTTCTGTATCCATTTCTATCTTTCTCAATTTCTTTCTGTATCACTTTATGTTCTGAATGTTCGTTCTTTTCATCTCATCCTATCTTTCCATTTTTTTTCCACTTTTTCTCTCTCTCTCTGTATTCTTCATATGGTGAATTTCTCTTTGGTTGTTTCCAGAAATGCCATACCGTTGAATAACATACAGCATAAGACATGCCTGGGGCACACCTTTGTTTTTTTTGTTTTTTGTTGTTGTTTTTTTTTTTTTCAACTATGTTCTTATTTGACTAAATTTTTCACCAAACAGTTCTCTTTTTTTCTAAATGACTTTGCCAAGTGAGCTGCACATTTCCTTGGTACAAAATAGTCTTGCAATTATGCCTCCCAGGCTCCGTAGATGTTGTGTCATGTCAGCCATTTGGGACTCTCCCTTTCTCCATCCAACATTCTAACAGTTTCTCTCTCCCTTTTTCACTTTGTCTTTTTTTAAATCTAGTTCCCCCAGCCCCACCACCACCCCTCTCTCTCTCTACCTCTCTCTCTACCTCTCTCTCTACCTCTCTCTCTCTACCTCTCTCTCTCTCTCTCTGTCTCTACCTCCCTCTCTTGTACGCATTCTGCTCCACACCCTGGAGTGTCTGGAAACTATGAGCATGAAGCAACACAAAATACTGGACCTAAATGGACCTATTCTGTGTCCATGTGTGAGTGAGTGAGTGAGTGTGTGTAAGTGTGTGTGTGTGGGTGTGTGTGTGTGGGTGTGTGTGTGTATGTTTGACCGGGAGAACATCAGTGCCTCCAAGGCAGACCTAACCTACTGGACAAATCGAAACGGCTCTATTTTGTTTTTTGTTTGTTAGCCGTTTTGTTTGTGTTTACTTTTAACAACAACAACAACCATGCACTTTGCAGCTATTCTGAAATTGTCAAAGTCAGATATGGCCTCAAGTGTCTGGCACCTGTCCTCTTCCACTTTGTAAATGACTTAATACCAATATGTCTTTTTACATTCTTTTTTTTGTGGTTTTTCTATGTGCCAAGATTTCTGAAATGTTGTAGGAATTGTTTTGTGATGTCATAAATGACACTTGGACAACAAAACTAAGACTAAGACTAAACCCACTGTCTGGAGATTCTTTTTTCATTTCAACTCATCACAAACCGAGAGTGTTGAAGCGGTCTGTAATCAAGGACCTTTGATAGAAACATGTGAAACATTTTGTTGGTTTATGGCCATTTGCAGACACTTTTGTTCAAAGTGACATAAAGTCAAAACTAAAGACTACTGCTGTCAGTCGATTCCAAAAATTAATCTGATTAATCACATAAGAAGATTTTAGTTAATCATGATTGATCACAATTAATCACACATTTACAATCACTCCTTTATTTTTATTTTTTGGCACTCCTTGATTTCAAACACACCCAATGTGAAAGAGTGGAGTTACCACAGTTTGTCTATGACAGGGGTGATCGAGAGGTGACAAGGCCACTGTCAATGACAGGACAGGACCAGTCTTCAAAATTTCTGTGTCAACCACTTTATTACATGCAAGAAAACCCAAAGTGCAAAATATGTGAATTACCCTTTAAGAGAATAAATCTGAAGTAATGTTTATATTATTGGTAATTGTATACAAGTTCTGGAGATATTGACATCATTTGACATTATTTTTATGTAGCCTATGGTTGAATGTATTTACAAAAGGAATTTACACTTTCACACATCACATGAAACTTAGCAACTAAACAACATGTCTATGAACAGTCTGGTCATAATTGAGAATCGAGGTTTTCATAAAACAATTACTTCATGTTCACTCTTCACTCTCTACAACTGACACAAGCAAGAGAAGTTCAGATGCTGATATCACTCATCTCCATACCATCATTGATTTATCATTGATGTACTGACCTCTTCTCATATTTACGGGTTTTTTTATTGTTGACAGTAGGCCGATTGGTTAAAAAGCATTAAAAACTAAAACAACCAAAGGTTAAAAAGTAATTACCCCCTCGTCCCCCAACACTTGCACACATGCACGCTCACACACACACACAGTTCTGGAGCACCTCTGCTGGTGAGACACACAGGGAGATGGTGGGGAGAGAGAGGCCCAGATAAGAGCACCTCTGCTGGTGAGACACGCAGGGAGATGGTGGGGAGAGAGAGGCCCAGATAAGAGCACCTCTGCTGGTGAGACACGCAGGGAGATGGTGGGGAGAGAGAGGCCCTGAACTGAGCGACTTCACTTCTAATAGTCATCAGAGCAGTGGCAAATGAATTGCTTTATTTATTGTATAGGGTTTCATTCTGTCATAGCTAAGCCTAAGCAAAGTCCAATCCAAAGTGAGAACTCTAAAGTGCTGCGCTGACGTCACAGACCCCTCCCCTCTTATTTTGGTATCGTGTTGGGAGGGAAGATAAAAACTCTTCTCTTCTAAGTAAGTTTCCATGTGTGACCACAACTCTCTTTATCTACTTCATCTTACTCGCCTCCAGATCTTAACATACAACATAGTGTAGCAGAGCACAGAGGACAATTCTGAGTGTGTGTGCATATGTGCCTGTCCATACGTGAGTGTATAACATGTGTGTGTGTGTGCATGTGAGTGTATGTTCATGTGTGTGTCTGACTGAGTGCTTGTGCCTGAATGAGAGAGAGAGAGAGAACACAACAGGCCAAGTCTGCATCACCAAAATCTCATTTCATCAAATATTTCAGTCTTTGTCCACCCTCACATGTAGCCTATGGTAATATTAATAACAAATGAAGTCATATTGACAAGTCTTTATTGTTATCACAAAAAATAAAATATTTCCAATGTTATTTTTTTATATTTTCATCATCCACAAAATCCATATAAAAATGTAGAAACTATATTTTAAACAGAAATGCTTAAAAATGTCATTTAAAAAATAAAATTGTCATTCATTTTAAACTGTTAAACTTACTCATGAAAGCAATTATCTACAGGACTACAAACAGAACATAACAAATACGTATGGTTTAAAATATGCAAATATAGAAAGGAAATATCTGATTTAATGAAATGGCAGAAATAGAAACATGTTGAACCCAGCGAACCTGTAGCAATACCGAACAGTAAATGTTTACAATTGGATTTCTGCACATATGCATGGAACCTGGCAACCTTTGAAACACAGGTTTAAGCCACAGGTGTAACAAATGTATGCTATTACAACGGGAATAATCTCAACTATGCATGGAGCTGATCATCTTCTAAATATAAGTTGACAGTGTTTAGTTGAAAATAATAATAAAAAACAAACAGATTTTCATGTGGTAACTATCACATACTGCATATGATAATGTAGTGATAATGTAGTGATGTGATTTTTACACACTATTTACACACAGTTTACAGAGGATCCCGGAGATAGAAGTGTGTTGAGTTCAGGTGCTGTGCCAGGAGACACAGCAGAGAGGAGTCAGGTTGAATTCAGATGCTGAGTTCAGAAGCCACAGCACAGAGAAATCAGGTTGAATTCAGTCATTGATTTCAGCCATCTCCACCTCTTCATGGAGGTCTTCATCTCCCCTCTGCTGCGCCTCTCTGCTCTGACGTCCAGAGGTCTGCTCTCCTCTTCTGCTCCTCACCTTGAACCAGATCACAGCAGCGACCAACCCCAGAAGCCCATAGCCCATCAGTGGAGTGTACGCTCTGTAGAAAGGAGAGTGCACCCCAAACGGATCCCTGTACACAAGGCGGATGCTTCCCTCAGAGCAAACCCAGGTCAATTGCACACTTAGTCCATAGACTCTCCATGTGTACAGCCCGCTGTCCTCTGCTGTGAGATTGGATATGATTGGAAAGCAGTCAGCCGTCACATTAATGCGCGACTCAAGATTCTCAAGCAAAGGCCACAATCCTTTATTGGTGTCTAGAAAAAGAGCTTTTGGTTCTTGAAATTTCTGACGATACCACTGTGCGCCATGCACAGACCTCATGAAGTTTTGAGTCATTTTTTCCAGACAGATACTTTCACCTTCAGAAAACATCATATTCAATGGGGAAAGCACTGAGCAAACAAAAAGTCTTACATTTTCTTTTATATATGTGTTACCAAATTCCCTAAGGTCAGTGCATTCATACTGCCCAGTGTGTTGCATTGACACATTGGGAATAATAAGGGAGTAATCCCAACGCTCCCCGCTGTTCAGCACGTACATCCATTTCTGTTTGTGGGCCTGATTAATGGCGAGTTGGCCATAGCCTGTGTGAGTGGACCAGTACGCGAGTTTGCCCCTGGACACAAAGCATGGAAGAGTCACATTGTCCTCTGTATTAGGAAAGACATATTTAGCATTTTGAAGTAGATCCAATTGTATGTAGTTTATACTTTGGCACTGATTGTCTCTCCATATTGCACAATAGAACTGAGAGTAATCAGCCTTTAAAACCCCAGTGAGAGTGACCTGCCAGGTGTTGAGATCCACCTGCAGTCGGCCCCTCAGATCCTCAACTAGTGGCTCCAGTGAGGCGTTGGTGTCCAGGACCAGCACAGGCTTCCGTTGGTACTGGTTGGACCGGTACAGCTGTAGGCTGGTGCTGCCCAAAGCAGAGCTCATTCTACACAGAATAACCCGGCCACCAGGTGCTATTTCCACAGATGGTTCTTCGTCACCATCTGCACAGACAGTGAGATGGAAGCTTTTGGAATTTTTAGTAACATTTGTTGTGATGAATTTATCGTTTCTATTTGTCCCGGTAACTGACCTATTTAAGATATCTTGTTTACTCAAGGCTTCAATCCTGTACTCTCCGGTCTGGGACATGGTCAGTTTGCTCATTGTTAAATAGTTCTGTGGGTGTGGTTTTATATCAAAAAACACCACATCCCGAACATTATGCCTGATGCCTTGAGGATTGGGATACCCTAAAAATGAGAAAAGATAAAATGATACATTATCCCTTTTTGTTAGCAGTGAGACTTTGACAAGATAATAGTACTAGAAGTAATAATAACTGATGGTTAAAAGACAGTCATCAGATTCCTTTTTTGGCAACACTTTATTTTATGGTGTCACTGTTACAGTGTATCTACCTAATTAGGTGCAGTAGTACAATCTGTGCAACAATATGTAACGATATCATGTCAGGCATTGTTGAGATAAGGGAAGAAACTACTTTTTCAATCTTGAAAAAAATAGTAATAGAGTAATGATTCATGAATAGATACATGTATAAACACAGATGTCAGATAACAAACCATGTAAAGGGGCAGGTTTAGAATATAATAATGTTTTGTAAAAAGCTTTTATTCACATCATAATAGGATTTGTGTCAACTCCGTCTGGCACTTCAAAACACATTTTATTTTAATTTGATTAATTCAACAACAGTATTAAGTCCTTAGGGATGTAATGAATGGAGGTCTTACCCTAGTAGTGAAAAGTAGTGAAATGCTTTTTATACATTTTCAGTTATGATTTTTCATAACTTTGGAAAACCAAATTTTGAAATATATTGATTTTGTACATTCCATATTAGAAATAAACACATTTAATTTTAGTCCATATGCAAATAAGACATTGTTACTTGGTGTTTGATATATCAAAACAGTAAATTGAATAAAAAGGAACACATTTTTCTAAAAAAGCAGAAAAACCTTATTTCTTGGCAGTTGATGAACATGATGGTGTTGACCAAGAACAGTAGAAGGGGGTAAGCTGCAGCATTGGAAATGCTTCCTTGAGAAGTTTTCCATTCTGGTTATCCAATCCAAAAATAGTTTTTAGGAGGTATGACAAAAAACACTGTCAAATGTCAAAATCTGATGGAGCTGACCAAGAGTTGATGCTGACGAAGTTGACAAATTTGTTTGTTTTCTTTTTTTTTTAATCTTATTCAAGACTGGTATACTGATGCTTTTCCTGTGTAGACAGATGATTGTATAACCTAAATGAAAATGCCAATATATCTTCAATTATTCTTAATTATGGTGTTGACACATGAAAGCTGTGCTGGCAATCACATCAACATTGTTTGTTAAAAGTATTTCAGAAAATTAAATTCCATCTGTGCTATTTTTGCATCCACCAAAAGCAGAAAGTGCATTAAGGGGCCCTCAGGTATATAGTTTTCCATATTGTGGTTTATTCAGGATTAAAATATGCCAGATTTATTCAGGATTAAAAAACATACTGATGAAGTTGACTCAAAGATAGTACAAAGTTTGATGAGCGAATTTGAATAGAAAATAAAATTGAAAGTTCAATTAATGTTATTTGTGACATTTTATGGAAGCATAAAATACATTCAATTAATGTCATGAGTATACACAGAACCTCAAGATCAAACTTTTGGTGTCCTTTTTAATTATCAGTTCCTTGAATTTTGACAGAAATTGCTTTTTATATGGAGGACATGTTTTGTCCCTTATCTCAAGAATGATGTCCTGATGTACTAGCGTACATGCTACTAGTGACTAGCTTACATAATGTAGTTTTGTACACCCTAATGCTAGCCTGGTTCTCACATATGTTGATCTCCCTAAACTAATAACCCTATAACTACAACACTAGTAACACTAGTATGATATTAAAACACATTATATAACTACAACACTAGAATGATATTAAAATACATTACATAACCACAACACTAGTATGATATTTAAATACATTATATAACTACAACACTAGTAACACTAGTATGATATTAAAATACATTATATAACTACAACACTAGTATGATATTAAAATACATTATATAACTATTAAGATACTCAGGCCTTGAATCAAATCAAAGTCATAAATTGGGCATAAATTCAACATTACCTTGAACACATTTTAAATCATATTCTTCTGGCTGTGGCCTCTCAGGTTGGGAGCAGTCTGCTAGGAGCAGACCTTCAGACACCTTGAATAACATTAAGTAGAAAAACGGTTCACTGTAGTCAGGAATAGTCTTGAGCCGTTCCTCTGGATCAAAATCAACCTGTCCTCCCACTACCCCAAACAGGAGTTCAGGATCTGGACTGAGCTGAGCTCCAGTGCTGAAGAGCAGCAGGAGGAATCCACTCACACACACTGCAGTCTCCATTCTGACTTCTGTGTTTGAGCTGAAATTTAGTCAGCTTGTGTCACTCTGATTTTATCACAAAGGCAGTGAGAACTGTGTATGTGTGTGTGTGAGTGCTCAAAAGTGTATTTGTTTTTTGAAAAAGTTTGTGTGATGTATCAGGCTGTAAGACGTCCTGGTTTCTGAGACTTTGATTGACATCTCTGAGTCGAAAAACAGCAATTACAAGAAAAGAGATAAGGAGCTATCCACTAGTCTGTATGTGTGTGTGTGTGTGTGTGTGTGTGTGAGGCCCAGATAAGAGCACCTCTGCAGGTGAGACACGCAGGGAGATGGTGGGGAGAGAGAGGCCCTGAACTGAGCGACTTCACTTCTAATAGTCATCAGAGCAGTGGCAAATGAATTGCTTTATTTATTGTATAGGGCTTCATTCTGTCATAGCTAAGCCTAAGCAAAGTCCAATCCAAAGTGAGAACTCTAAAGTGCTGCGCTGACGTCACAGACCCCTCCCCTCTTATTTTGGTATCGTGTTGGGAGGGAAGATAAAAACTCTTCTCTTCTAAGTAAGTTTCCATGTGTGACCACAACTCTCTTTATCTACTTCATCTTACTCGCCTCCAGATCTTAACATACAACATAGTGTAGCAGAGCACAGAGGACAATTCTGAGTGTGTGTGCATATGTGCCTGTCCATACGTGAGTGTATAACATGTGTGTGTGTGTGCATGTGAGTGTATGTTCATGTGTGTGTCTGACTGAGTGCTTGTGCCTGAATGAGAGAGAGAGAGAGAGAACACAACAGGCCAAGTCTGCATCACCAAAATCTCATTTCATCAAATTTCAGTTTCAGTCTTTGTCCACCCTAGCCATGGTATGTAGCCTATGGTAATATTAATAACAAATGAAAATGAAGTCATATATGACAACAAGTCTTTATTGTTATCACAAAAATAAAAAAAAGAAAATATTTCCAATGTTATTTTTTTATATTTTCATCATCCACAAAATCCATATAAAAATGTAGAAACTATATTTTAAACAGAAATGCTTAAAAATGCAAGTTGTCATTTATTTTAAACTGTTAAACTTACTCATGAAAGCAATTATCTTATATAACACTTAGCAGAGGACTACAAACAGAACATAACAAATACGTAT
>JAIFZK010000121.1:372500-375000 GCA_027481765.1 Tenualosa thibaudeaui | reverse complement strand
TCCACTCAGGTTTAACATCATCACTAAACCCAAACTTCAAACGCCATGGTGTGTCAGTCCTTCCATTCAACTTTGTCTTATTTAGTACTTTAACACACACCCATCTAGTAATTCTAAAGTAAATTCAGTGTTATCCAATAAAACACTTACACACTCACCATAATCAGGTATGAGACTCAACACTGGGAAAGGTTCATCATCACAGGAGACCAACCTGTCATCACAAAGGGACTGTAACATGTCAAAATCACTTCCTGTTAGAACACTTTTTACCTTAACTAACATTTGTGACACAAAACGCAAGGACTTTATTTTTAAAACTGTAGCCACATTTTCTACATTACTAAGATTTGGGCCAGCTACAGTCACAAGATGTCTCAAAGTTGTCATTCCACGAACACATACAATTCCATCCAAAAAGGGGGTCATTCCAGATGATATGTCCAAGTGTCCCCCTTTAGTCAGAGGCTCTTCCAAAAGCCAATGAAGGGAGGTAGAACATCCTTTTTGCCGCATGATAAACAAAGATAACACTTTAAAAAGTCCACAATAGAAACAAGGACGTTTTTGGAAAGACAGTCTCTTTGGGTCCATCAAAAACAAAGAAAGATCCAAATCCAAACCCCCTAACTTCTGCAATAAAGTACATGCCAGAGGCCTCCACACCAAATCAGTTGGTCCATAAAGTAGTCTCTGGAGAAATTGAAGTCGAAAAGCAGCAACTCTACTTGACAGGTGGACAAGACCTTGCCCCCCTTCTTCTTTTGGTAAAAACAAAACACTTTGGGGTACCCAGTGCAGCTTATCCCCAAAAAAGTCCACTATTGTTGCCTGGATGTTGGAAAGCAAACCTGGAGGAGGGTCAATACAGATAAGGCGATGCCACAAAGAAGATGCCACTAAATTATTACAGATCAGTATACGCCCTCGATACGACATCTGTGGTAGCAACCATTTCCAGCTATTAAGGTGCCCTTTGACTTTGTCAAGGACACCTTCACAGTTTTTCAGCTGTATTTGCTTGTCTCCTAGATACACCCCAAGATACTTAAAACCCCCTGTAACTAAACGTACCCCTTGAGGAAATGAAGGCCTCTGCCCCTTAACCCATTTACCCAACAAAAGGGCTTCACTTTTATTCCAATTAATTTTTGCTGATGATATCTTACCAAAATCTGTAGCAGTTTTAATCAAGGTATCAACATCATTTTGATTTTTAACTATCACGGCTACATCATCAGCATATGCTGACAATAACAGCTTCGAATT
Source organism: Tenualosa thibaudeaui (assembly GCA_027481765.1). Classification (NCBI taxonomy): domain Eukaryota; kingdom Metazoa; phylum Chordata; class Actinopteri; order Clupeiformes; family Clupeidae; genus Tenualosa; species Tenualosa thibaudeaui. Next base: position 373,731 of record JAIFZK010000121.1, on the reverse strand, counting down.
AGAAAAGGGTACATTAAAACCAGAAAGAACGTTTCTGAGTTTATGCAATAATGGTTCAATTGCCAAAGAATACAACATTCCTGAAAGAGCACAGCCTTGTCTTATTCCTCTTTGGACCTTGAATGGAGAGCATAAACCACCATTTATCTTCAATATACTTTCAGCGTCACAATACAAAACCTTTATCTTGGCAATAAAACCTTCACCGAGCCTGAATGCAGAAAGAGTCTTCCATAAGTATTCGTGCTCAACACGGTCAAATGCCTTTTCCTGATCCAATGAAAATAGACCAGCATCAAAGCCCAATAGTCTTGAGAGTTCCAAAAAATCTCGAATTAGAATAATATTATCAAAAATTGATCTGCTAGGGACACAATAAGCTTGATCAAAATGGACAACCTGTCCAATAACCTCTCTTAGTCTCATAGCCAGGCATTTTGAGAGCAGTTTGCCATCACAGCACAGAAGTGAAACCGGCCTAACCAATGCACCCTGTGCCCGAATACCCAACAGATCAGCTAAAGCTACTTTTTTCAGCTTTACTGCCTCAATGTGCTTACAATTTCCCGTGGACTCAGCTAAATTCTGAAGTTCCACAATTTCCATCTCAAGACTGTTCATAGATGTGATTATGTCATTTGTGACGTTGCAAGCATATTGCTGACACAGTTGCTTAATTTGAACTTTCCCAAAGTCCCACCATTGTTGTAAAGAAATAAAAGAAGCTTTAGTTTCCTTAAAATGATTCCAAAAATAAATGAAAACCTCTTTAAAATGTGCATCACTCAATAAGGTTGTGTTCAAGTGCCAGTACGCACTCTTTGGCTTTACATGTCTCATGCTTATAACGCCTTGTACCATGCTGTGGTCAGACAAAGTAACTGGAATAATATTACAACCATGAAAAACATTAAGCTGATGCTTAAAAATATACACTTGGTCAAGCCTAGCCAAAGACAAAAGATTATCTCTAGCATGAGCCCATGTGTATTGTCTTTGATTATTGAAGTTCCTCCAAATATCACTTAGGTCGTGTTTATGAATGATCTCAAGAAGTTTCCTACGAGAAGCATTGTGTGGCTCAAGATGATTCCGATCAAAATTTGAAGCAGTAAAATTAAAATCCCCTGCTAAAACTAAATATTCATCCGCATTACAACCATTCAATGCAGTACATAACTGATCTAAAAACAATATTCGATCAGTCCCAGTAGAAGGTGCATAAACACAC
>JAIFZK010000121.1:332500-367500 GCA_027481765.1 Tenualosa thibaudeaui | reverse complement strand
AGAAAATGGTGTCAATTGCATTTAGAGACCAGTTGATCAAATCCATGATCCATGATTTAGTACAGATATAACCTGTAAATCTGTCTTACACAGTGGAAAATAACTTGAACAGCTTCTAAGTCAGGACAAGTCAGTGTGTGTGTGTGTGTGTATGTTGTGTATTGCTGTGTGTTGTGTGTGTGTGTGTGTTGTACCAGGTTTTCCAGGAATAGTGTTGCTATAAGCTATAATTATGAGTCACTTTCACTGAATTCAACCCCACAAGATCTTAGCACTGTGTATTAGTAATTGGCTCTATATTTGTGCTTTTTTACAGGCAACGGAATATTTAATGGCAATGGAATATTTAACCAGAAAATACATGAGGCTGCTTCTATTTGTGATTTTCTTCGCTTGCGGTGTACTTACATGGCAGACATGGCTGAGCATCATGGCCTCTAAGCCAGACCGAATCTGTCCAGCGTACACCGAGGTCTTGTCTGCTGATGTAAGGCAGAGCAACATGTCTTTGGTGGGCCAGAGTATGATGGCAGAGAAGCCCATTCTGTTGGTTTGGTGGTGGCCACTTGGGATGCGGTTCAGCTCTGAGGACTGCATGGCTCACTTCAACATCAATGGTTGCGTGCTCACAGACAACCGCTCCGTCTATGGCTCGGCCGACGCCATCTTGTTCTTCCATAAGACTGTCACAGGGGACCTCAGCAACCTTCCCAGGGATTCCAGACCACCCTTCCAAAAATGGATCTGGTACAATGTGGAGTCACCAACCAACACTGCCAAGAAGGTTAAAATGGACGGCTTGTTCAATATCACGCTGAGCTGGAGACGAGATTCGGACATTGTCTTTCGCTACGAACTGAGCATCGTGAGGAGTCAGGAACGGTTTGAGCTTCCCCAGAAGACCAAATTAGTTTGCTGGATTTCAAGCAACAGCATATCTGACACAGGCGCCAATATCCGACTTAAATACTACAACGAACTCCGCAAATATGTGAGGGTGACCGTCTACGGCAGAGCTGTCTCCGGGGCAATGCCTCTGAAGAACAAAGACTACTACTCGACAATTGGCAGCTGCAAGTTTTACCTGGCCTTTGAGAACTCCATCCACGACGACTACATCACCGAGAAGCTGAACGGGCCAATGGTCGCCGGGACCGTACCGATAGTCCTAGGTGCCTCTCGGGAGAACTATGAGCAGTTTGTACCCGCAGACTCTTTCATCCATGTTGACGATTTCACGGATCCGAAGGCACTGGCTAAATACCTGCTCGAACTGGACCAGAACCATGACATGTACATTCATCACTTTGCGTGGAGGAGGCATTTCAAAGCCACACCACACCTTCTGGTCAAACGACATATGCTGCCAATCTGCATAGCCTGTGACCACATCGCTAAGGACAACAGCTATAAAGTCGTTCACGACCTTTCTTGGTGGTTCAATGGCAATGTCGAGGGGCATCAGTGGTGATCTACACTGACCTGTAGCAAGCCACAGACTTGATTATATTAATGATTATATAAATGATTATAAAAAAGGGAACAGGTGCCACAAACCAAGGTTTTGGTTGGGACCAATTCATAAATAGTAGTAATAATATCTATTTAACCATTGCAAGTTTACATTACACTGACACACTTCCACTACACAAGGGAGTAGTTTATGGTAGTAAAGGGTGTGGAGATCTTCAGTGAATAAAACAATTTACAATGAATATAGTGAATTTAGCAAATTCACTCTGTGCACGGCAGACAAAGTTTTAGAAGGACTTTAGTTCAGGATTGTCACTCTTTTCTGGTAATTAGCTTTTATGTTGGCAAACAATTGTGTAATGAGGCTATAGCTACAAGCTAACTACGAAATGCACCCTGAACTGGCAAGTAACATGGACAGCTTATTAGTTAGGCCTACTTTGGATAGTAAACTAGTATAACAATAATAATATGTATATAATATATTTATATAATATTTTATATAATATTTTTTATAATTGTGCATCATCATGCATCTCTGCATGTAAAGATAAACTTCCTTTGTGTGTATACGTGACCGTGTGTTTTCCCATACAGTGCCTCTCCCCCATGTGATGCCACACACACATAAACACACCTCTCCCCTCTTCTGTCCTCCTTCTTCAATAACACTGTTGGCTTCTTTGTGCAGATAGGGTGTGAGATGAGGCAGAATGTGATATATGAATTACTCATAATAAAAGTTTTAATACCTAGCAGCTTCACTGCCAATGGGTTGGCCTGACCAATGAGTTGGTCTCTTGCCTGTTCCTAAACAACCTCAAGTACTCAAGTACTCGAGTACTCAATTGCAAGTTTACATTACACTGACACTGCAATAGTCTTAACTGTCACTACAAGGGTGTAATTTATAGTCGTCTAACCAGTATAGTCGTCTCATCTCTTGCTGGTTCCTAAACAACCTCAGAGTGCTCCAATGGATAAGACCTTGACACTTCCTGTAAAACTAGCCTTTCTCAAAATCAGATCACTTTCAAACAAGTCAATTTTAATCGATGTACATGCAAACTTGACTTCTTGCTGAACTGAAACTTTAGCAAAGTTTTACTACCCTTGTTGAAACAGTTTCCCCAAAACTTCAACAACTAGAGGAGGGGTATAAGTACTTTGAGTACTTACTGTATGTGCACTCCCTAAGTGTTCTCCCAGTAACTTTTTATTGACTGTTTACAAGCCTCAGATATTCAGGTAAAGTTTTTCTTGAAGAATTTGGTGAACTTTCACCAACCTTTTGTTTAGAGTTTGACAGCATTTCAACTTCCATGTGGATGATGCAGAAAACACCTATGCTAAGGAACTATTCACACCATTTGACATCTTTGCCCTAACACAAAACATACTTGGATGTAACATTCTTGTGGTCACACTCTTGACCTTGGGGGTATGCTACGAATCCAGGTTACTGGCTAAGCTGGGTAACTTCTGGAGTAACCGCTGATCTAAAAACATGTCACTTCAGAAACAACTGATGCTCAATGGAAGGTTCTTTTAGAGATCAGTGGTAACTCCCAAAGCTACCGGGGTCAACCAGTACCCTTGCTTAGTAGTACAGGCCCCTTGTCATCACAAAGGGTTTCATTGTCAATGTGAGTCCAGATGGTTATATTTCACAAATGTGACATTGGCCTTCAGTCATACTCTGTGTAAAATGGTGTTGATTTATTGACGTCAAGTGGCAGAAATATCACTTCATCTGGCATTACTCGCATATACCACATAGCAACCAACAATGAAACAAACAGGGGGAAAAAGACAAATAAACAAAAAAAAAAGCCTCAGCAAACTGAATCTATATCGATCATTCATGTTGATCACGACCTGCTAGCATTAATGCACATTCTCATGCCTTATGCTTCTGTCATTCTAGTTGCTGTGTTGTATTGCAGTCAATTGATTTAATTAATTCTGGTGCTGTATGGCCAATCAGGGGTTTGATTATGACCCATACAGGAAACATCATGCTGATTACTGTAGAATGTAGGCTACGTGTAAACCAAAGATTTAGAGCGCTACACCCATACTACAACTTAGCTATCTTGCTCTGCTCTAGAATCTTTGATGTAAACATGACAACACAACAGGGTACGTTCTTGCAAAATACAGTAATTTAGCATTTTTACCATATAATCAGTGGAGATGTCAACATGTACATTTTTCATAGCTGTGTTGAGGAATTTTTAATCAATAAAATAACATTTTTATATACATATTATGTATGTGTTTTTTTTTTTTTTCAAATTAGTCAGACGATCCATTTACATCTCAAAATGCACCATTCATTTTTTTTTGCAAAGAAATTATTAGTGGGATTTTTTCCAGTTCCAAAAAATATATATATTATATATCTTAATATGTCTGTATTGTTTCAGATTCAATTCAGGCAATCCTCCAGTGCAAAAATCATTACTGCTTCCTCTAGAGTCTTATTCTATAGCCCTGGACTTTGACTGGTCTGAGTCATAATGGACGCCTTGCAACAGTTCCATATCCGTCTCAGTGGAACTCTATGAGGTACTCGGGGTAGACCTGGTTGCTGTCGAACACCACAAAGATCTTTGGCTGGACTGCATCGTCCACACAGCTGTCGTAGACGTTGGTGAGCGTTCCGTCCTTGGAGGGCGGTCGGCAGAGTGCGCTGTAACCGAGTGTGTACTCTCCCACGAGCACGCGGGCCAGGAACATGCACTTGTATGGGGTAAGGCCGTGCACCTGCAGGCTCTGGAGGTGATTTTGGGAGATTTCGCAGAACTTGCTGGAATACTTCGCGTCTCTGGCAAAGTATGAGCCTTTATGAGAGAGAGAGAGAGAGAGAGAGAGAGAGAGAGAGAGAGAGAGAGAGAGAGAGAGAGAGAGAGAGAGAGAGAGAGAGAGAGAGAGAGAGAGAGAGAGAGAGAGAGAGAGAGAGAGAGAGAGACAGAGAGAGAGAGAGAGAGAGAGAGAGAGACAGAGAGAGAGAGAGAGAGAATGGCTTTAGAAAAATCCTTTTTGAGCATGACAACATTTTCAGTGTGTTCTTAGAATACAGTTCACCTGTATGCCTTAATCAGATGGGACAGTAACATGTGAGGAAGTGAACAGGACAGAGAGACTTAATGAGGATGAAGAGAACTGCATGTATTCACCCCATGTATTAACCTCATGTATTCACCCCATGTATTAACCTCATGTATTCACCCCATGTATTAACCTCATGTATTCACCCCATGTATTAACCTCATGTATTCACCCCATGTATTAACCTCATGTATTCACCCCATGTATTAACCTCATGTATTCACTCCTATGTATTAACCTCATGTATTAACCTCATGTATTCACCCTCATGTATTCACCCTCATGTATTCACCCTCATGTATTTACTCCTATGTATTAACCTCATGTATTCACCCCATGTATTAACCTCATGTATTCACTCCATGTATTAACCTCATGTATTAACCTCATGTATTAACCTCATGTATTCACCCTCATGTATTAACCTCATGTATTCACCCTCATGTATTAACCTCATGTATTAACCTCATGTATTCACCCTCATGTATTAACCTCATGTATTAACCTCATGTATTTACTCCTATGTATTAACCTCATGTATTCACTCCTATGTATTAACCTCATGTATTCACTCCTATGTATTAACCTCATGTATTCACTCCTATGTATTAACCTCATGTATTCACTCCATGTATTAACCTCATGTATTAACCTCATGTATTCACCCCTATGTATTAACCTCATGTATTCACCCCTATGTATTAACCTCATGTATTCACCCCTATATATTAACCTCATGTATTCACTCCATGTATTAACCTCATGTATTCGCCCCATGTATTAACCTCATGTATTCACCCCTATGTATTAACCTCATGTATTCACTCCTATGTATTGACCTCATGTATTAACCTCATGTATTCACCCCTATGTATTAACCTCATGTATTCACCCCTATGTATTAACCTCATGTATTCACCCCTATGTATTAACCTCATGTATTCATCCCCATGTATTAACCTCATGTATTAACCTCATGTATTCACCCCTATGTATTAACCTCATGTATTAACCTCATGTATTCACCCCTATGTATTAACCTCATGTATTAACCTCATGTATTCACCCCTATGTATTAACCTCATGTATTAACCACATGTATTCACCCCTATGTATTAACCTCATGTATTAACCTCATGTATTCACCCCTATGTATTAACCTCATGTATTCATCCCCATGTATTAACCTCATGTATTAACCTCATGTATTCACCCCTATGTATTAACCTCATGTATTAACCTCATGTATTCACCCCTATGTATTAACCTCATGTATTAACCTCATGTATTCACCCCATGTATTAACCTCATGTATTCACCCCTATGTATTCACCCCTATGTATTAACCTCATGTATTCACCCCTATGTATTAACCTCATGTATTAACCTCATGTATTCACCCCATGTATTAACCTCATGTATTCACCCCTATGTATTAACCTCATGTATTAACCTCATGTATTCACCCCATGTATTAACCTCATGTATTCACCCCTATGTATTAACCTCATGTATTAACCTCATGTATTAACCTCATGTATTCACTCCTATGTATTGACCTCATGTATTAACCTCATGTATTCACCCTCATGTATTCACCCCTATGTTTAACCTCATGTATTCACCCCTATGTTTAACCTCATGTATTCACCCCTATGTTTAACCTCATGTATTAACCTCATGTATTCACCCCTATGTATTAACCTCATGTATTCACCCCTATGTATTAACCTCATGTACTCTCCTCCATGTGTTCCCCTTATAGATGACTAAATTCAATGCATTAACCTCATAGCCTAGAAATCTAGACGAACCCTAGCAGTAGCAAATTATTTTGCTAAGCAGATACGTCTAGAAACTAAGCATAGGGTCTCAGTAGCTGTTCTCCTGATTCAGTACAAGGATAGAGTGATGTGATTGGTCCAACCAAACTTGGTTAGACGTACCCCAGCGGTAGCTTATCAGCTTATCTGCGTGCAGAGGCAGTTTGAAAGACAACTGCTGGTTTTGCCCCTTGAATTGAGCTTGGTCATAGCCAGACTATAGATTTTGATGAATAGCTTGTATGTCTGGCTTGTCAGGCTATTAACTTCAGTTAAAGGTGCAGTCAGTGATTTTACATGGTTTGTAAACTTAACACTTTTTATAACATTGATGACCTGCTAGCTCTTCATTTAAACCATAACACCGAACACATTTACACATTCTCAATGACACCTGTAACCATAACACCGAACACATTTGCACATATTATACTAATCAGCAGCAATCAGTCAAATTGGGGGGGTGGGGGTGCTTGTTCTTGTGTGGGCTTGTTTGGTGCTGAATGGGAGACCTCCTAGGAGAACTGTCACTGCAGGAAGTAGTTTTGATAGTAGTAGTTTTGTAATAACACCTGACATTGAATAACTGCACCTTTGCTGTGACAACATTTTTTGTAACACATTTACATTTATATTTTTGCATTTAGCAAACGCTTTCATCCTATTTTTACATTTTGTCAGTTGCCAATTACTTTAGGGTTAGGCTAGTCTCCTCTGGAGAAACCTAGGGTTAAGTGCCTTGGTCAAAGGAACGATGGTGGCAGCTGGGATTCAAACCCACAAATGTCCAGGCTACTTAGCATGCTAACCAGGTTCCTTAACCACTAAGCCACCATCACAACTCACACCTATTTATCTCATGACTGCACCTTTGCCATAGACAGAGCCATGACTCCCGGCGAGAACCAGAACCATGACATGTACATTCATCACTTTGCGTGGAGGAGGCATTTCAAAGCCACACCACACCTTCTGGTCAAACGACATATGCTGCCAATCTGCATAGCCTGTGACCACATCGCCAAGGACAACAGCTATAAAGTCGTTCACGACCTTTCTTGGTGGTTCAATGGTAATGTCGAGGGGCATCAGTGGTGATCTACACTGACCTGTAGCAAGCCACAGACTTATAAAGTAAATGATTATAAAAAAGGGAACAGGTGCCACAAACCAGGGTTTTGGTTGGGACCAATTCATAAATAGTAGTAATAATATCTATTTAACCATTGCAAGTTTACATTACACTGACACACTTCCACTACACAAGGGAGTAGTTTATGGTAGTAAAGGGTGTGGAGATCTTCAGTGAATAAAACAATTTACAATGAATATAGTGAATTTAGCAAATTCACTCTGTGCACGGCAGACAAAGTTTTAGAAGGACTTTAGTTCAGGATTGTCACTCTTTTCTGGTAATTAGCTTTTATGTTGGCAAACCAGGTTCCTTAACCACTAAGCCACCATCACAACTCACACCTATTTATCTCATGACTGCACCTCTGCCGTAGACAGAGCCATGACTCCCGGCGAGCCTCCAGTCAAAGTTGAACATGCAGATGGCCGGGACGTTACGAACGGACGTCCCGTGGAACAGCATCCTTTCCTGAACCTCTGCTCCCTTCTTAATCCTCCTTAGCTGCTCCCGCTTCCTGTTGGAACATAAGCGACACATCAGTTTTGTTACCATAGAGAAACACCATCCAGTTCCATTGCCTTAAAGTCAAGACAAAGTTCTGTTACCTTAAAGTGAAACAGTGTGGTTCTCTTGCCACTGCACAGCAACATATAACATACTGCTGCATAACCTCCAAGACACTCTGTGTTCTATTGAGTACCCCTGGCAAGATTCCATATATTCTGCACTGATATGGAACGATGATTAACCTTTTTTTTTTTTTTTAATCAGATCTACTTCATAGGTGTCCCGTTAACACACGAATAACACACATACTGGCACACTATTATGAGTTAGACTCATGATAAAGTTCATCAAAATTATATAAATACATTTATATCAATTAATGGCAAATGGACTTTTGCATGGGTTTTGCCTCTGAACTCTTCATGTGATGCTCTGTGACCTTTGGTTTAACCTCAGTAGTGAGAGTCTGGCCCACCTGCAGAAGAACTCCCACAGATCACTGTTCTGTATCCGATGGATGGAGCGAACAGTGTTACTCATCGTTCTGTCGTAAAGCTCTTTGACCTGCCTGAACTCCCGTGATTCTTGCATGAGGGCAACGAGCTGGAGAGAACAAACAAATGTGCACAAACAAAACAAACAAATAAACAACAGCTTTTTGTGCCCAAACCAAAGACATTTTTTCTATTCTCTGAAGCCCCGCAGTGTACCCACGGGTGTCCCAGACACAAAGCAAATGCATCACTTAGCAAAGGCTCCGGTAAGATCATTGTAAGATGATCAAAATAGGGTAATGGCAGAAAGGGGTTATATTCAATTTAAAAGACATCTGTGTGTTGTTTTGACAAGCAGACGTATAATAAGCGCAATAATGTATTGTCCGCTGGTCATTACAGGAAAGTATTTACCAACAGGGCAAACAAGGGGTCTTGATTTCTCCTGAAGGGGAATATTTTCCTCTCTGAACTTAAACGATTTGAACGCCATTTGGACTTGAAAGATTAAAGCTGCCTTGACTTGTTGAATCCAATGACAATCGTCATTATACTTTTGCAGTGGTGATTATACAGAAATAACTGAAAGTTCAAAGTGAATGGAACCTCCCGCAGCATTCCGAAGAGCCGTATAATAAGACAAAGTCATGAATTATTCAAGTAGGCCTAGGCCTAAAGAATAGGTCATTAAAAGTATAAATGTGTATGAATATAATCAGTGGCTGCTTATGATGTTGCCGTCCTGCATTGGAATGATAACATTTAAATAAAGCAGGTAAATAGACTTTGTTGTTTGGCATTATTCCTCAATTCTCATGCTATGCTACTAAAATAGCCTCAACATCGACTACTGCATATAGCCTAGTCTTTATGTCAGGCAGTTTAATCACCAGATTGAACAGGAAAACTAGTGTTAAGTTAAGTTAACTTAACTTGGCCATTCAAGGAAATCGGCATGGCTGGAGCTAGACTACAACGTGTTAAGTGACAAAATGATACAAATTCAGTTATCCAAACCTTACATTGATTCACCCATTCACATACAACCTTACATTGATTCACCCATTCACATACAACCTTACATTGATTCACCCATTCACATACACATACATACACCAGTGGTAGAGTGGCTGCCATGAAAAGGTTTCGTGTGGTTCTATCTTGCTCAAGGACACTTCAACAAAGTCAGAAGGAGCCGGGCTTCACTGACACCTATTCATGGCACCTGTGCCATAATCTATTACTCTAATACTTTTATATATCTTTTAAACACTTTGATATGATACAACTCTAGCCTGACTATAATGTAAAATCTCATCACATTTTTCCCTGCAATGAAGCTTAACTGTTGATCACATACCAAAACAAGTCACTTCACTGTATGTTCAGTACATACAGTGTAATGTACAGTACCTGGTATGGTTCCGTTAAGTTTACTGCCTCCCAGTGGCTGGGTACTGGTACTGCAGGGGTATCACAAATAGATCTGGATGCAGTAAAAAACAACAAAAATGTTTAATGCAGTCAGTGATTGTGCTCACGCATCATATTCAACACAATGGGCTCACTTCACAGCAGCCATTTTTCCATGATAGTGGCAGGGTAAGCACAGGTGTTGGCAATGACAGCCAATAAGATTCTGATTCAGTGTAGCAGAATTAGATCCTTATTGGATGTCATCAATAACACCAGTAGTGTGCTTACATGGCCACTTCTTGGAAAAATGGCTGCTGTGAACAAGGCCCTCAGGAAACAGGTTTGTCACTAAAGGGGATGTAGATATGTCCGGATATGACACCCAAATCCTGTTTTTATCTGGGTTGCCTAGTAACAATGTCAAACGACCTACTAATATACATCTAAGAAGAATTTAAAAAAATATTTGTCAAACTTTTTATTTATTTCAACCTGCATGTTTTATTGTCCACTGAAAGTTTTTGCAGGAGAAAAGCGCATTCGGTCTGAACAGCCCTGCAAAGTGACTGCTTCAGTGGCAGTATCAGTGTTAATCTACTTAATTCTACAGGGAGAGGCATTCCAAGTAGTTCACAAAGAGAAAGTGGGTTAACGTTCCCAGGTTTGCCGTTCAGCCACCTCATTGAAATACTCCATGTGGTTGTTGTTGATGAAAACAGTTGTACTTTTATTTTAAGAGCGCTAGTAGCTTAGTGGTTAAGGAACCCAGCTAGCATGCTGGTAGCCAAATAAGTGTGGGTTTGAATCATGGCTGCCACTGCTGGGCCCTCAAGCAAGGCACTTAACCCAAGTTGCTCTAGGGGAGACTGGTTCTGAAATAATTAACAATTAACAAATGTAAGTCATTTTGGATAAAAGCATCTGCTAAATATAAATGTTATTAGTAGTCACCTGAAGGTAGCCACAGTCTGCAGTGCTCTCTTGACAGGTCTCTGCTTCCCTGTGTTAAGGTTTGTCTGTTTCATGTCTGTACACAGAGAACAGAGGAACACTGCTGAAGCCAAAAACACAACATTAGTCCTCTTCCTTGTTCTATTTTGTTCCCAAGGTACTTCGGCTATGTTAAATATAACATTTGGAATGTTAAAATAGAAACTCTAAGGGAACAGCTATGATGCTAACAACTCTTGGAACATTCCATATGAATTCAAACCTTTGAAGTCTATTCTGTAGGAGTATTTGTGTGTGTGGAACTCAAGGCCGCCGTGTTGGTTCCTCATATAACTCTGCTCGATCGAGTTGCTGTTCACTGAGATTGCAGCAAAAGGATCGCTCTGGAGATGACAACAGAGTTTCGTTATAGTCCATATGTGCATCAAAGGCCTACATCACCGAGAGGGTTGTTGTTAGAAGAGATACAGCTACGAACGGACATGACACCCAAATCTCACCTTTATCTGCATTGCCTAGTAACAATGCCAAAAGACCTGCTAATATATATATATATATATATATATATATATATATATATATATATATATATATATCTATAAACACTAAAAACTGATTTGTCGGCTACCCAACATCAGTGCTAGACTGTCAGTTGGTGCCCAAGCCATTCACTATGGCAGTGCCAAGTGGCCTGAGGTTGCCAAGTCTGTCCTTTCAGTTAAACTCACCCTTTAATTGTTTTTGTTTCTTTAACAAACTCCACTTGTATATCAGGCCACTTGGACATAATAGCTGTACTGGCAACAGTATGCATTATGGTAGCCATACAGATGGACAACATATTGATAGACAGACAGACAGAACGATAGATACATAGGCAGATAGATAGATAAATCGATAGACAGATGTACAGGATAAGTGTACCCGTTAAGCCCACCAACATGTAAATGTTTTTCATCGATATTGGCATGGTTTGCAGGGGAGATAACTTAAAAAATAATCTCTCATTTGAAAATGTATGCATGAATTTTTTCATAGATTTCAAAAGATATAATGAAGATATGTCTGACATGGGCTTAATTGGTCCCATGGTACCCTTTAAGCCCATGGGTGTTTCGAATAAGCCCACATCATATTTTTTTAATAAAACATACTATATTATTGCTTTACAATCATAAAAATAGCAAAGCATCAATTGAGTAACATGTTAAATAAATAAAAATTGAAAATAACTCTTGAACTAGATCTCGGTCTGCTCAGGTGAAATCCTTAATTTATGTGGAACTTACAGGGACTGAGAAAAGGTGCAGACACAGTTACTGGTAGACTGAATCATAACCCCATTACAGTTGTTCTTTCTTTAATTCCTTCTTTTTAATTGTTTTATTTTCTCTTCTTTCCTTCTTTCTCTCAGTTTGTTCATTTCGTAATTCATACCATCATACAAAGGTTAAACTTTGCAGGTCTGACTCTATTAAGATTGTACTTTGACTGAGGATGATCTATTCAGGTTCAGCCTATGTCAAGTTTATGTTAATGTTTAAATTGTCAGCAGGGTATTTCTCACTGTAAACAAAATCTACAGCTTAATGTTCAATAAGCTCAGATCCGTGTTTAATAGTGCTGTATTGGCTGTCAATAACAACACCTGTGCTTACCTTGCCATTTCTTGGACAAATGGCTGCTGTGAAATGGGCCCATTCATAAAACAAACAACAAACTGCAAGTCAAAAAGCCTCTTACGCCAAACATGTGCCATTGCCCACACTCTGCCAGGTAGAACCAGGCCCAGTCCGGTTCTGAGGTATCCATGTCCTCCACTTCATCACTGCCGACCTCGGTGTCCAACCGCACCCTTGACTGTGCCGCCGCCGTCGACGTCGACAACGCCTCCACCTCTGCTGTTGCTGTCGCCATGCTCGTCGACAACACCAGCATGACACCCCCCTGATCACCTGAGGGACAACAGACACATGCGCTCTCACTCGAGACACGAGAATAGAAATGTGTGTGTGCACGTAAGGTGGGACTTGAGAGCCAGGAATTGAATAGAAGTGAGAATTTAATGCCTCAATCCACTGGAATCATCTGCATCTCATGTAATCAATTCCTCTTATCAATGCCATTACATCTGTATGTTGTTATGGCCACCATAGTAGTACAAGGTAGTGATTTGATGCTGAAAACCTGTCTGGACTCTGGACCCTGGACCTGTCTAACTTTCTTTCTCTACTGCAAGGAATTTCTAAGATAATTGATAAAGAATCAGAATGATGAACAGAATCCACAACAGCATCAACACTGATAAAATCCAAACCAAGGTACGAACAAACACTCATACACAAGCGGTGAGACTCCAAACAGACAAAATGCAAGAACTAACTTAACCTACGCCTATCACAAGGTGCCAAAAGTTAATTTATGTGCTCAAACGAATATGCGAAACAGAGCACTTTACTCTGAAAAACCAGACTGGCAAGTCATACCAGGGGCGTTAGCTTACCGTCAAGAAAACAGAGAAATTAAACTTAGCATGTTCCACAATAAAACCGCAACATGTCTTCAAAGATGAGACATTAATCTAGAATGACACCTGAAACCGATAAAAATACACAGGTACTCGACTAGGCTGTTAAATTACTACTTGCCCCTTGAAAACTGTAGGCTTCAGTTGAGACAATTTCTATTCCTGGTGACAGAGTCGCTGGACGGAATTAAAGAAAGAAAAGAAAACGAGAAGAAAAATCGAATGATGTTGCGACACGGTAGGATTTCATTCAAAGGGTAGAACAGAACATAATCTAATTTCTATGTGACATCATATCACATCGCGAAACGAACACAAACACACGGTGACCCCGGCAACACAAAACAAAACGTACACTTCCTAAATGCTACAAGCTCCCTCTCCAAACTCTCTAATACCCTACTGTTGCCCTTTAGGACAAGTATAAACGTGTAACGTTAGACAAGAAGCTATTGCATCTTTTCCAGTTTTTGGTGCCTCTTACCTGTCTTGTTGGCGAATCATGTCTGTCATCCACACAGGTGGATAAGGATATGGTTTTGTTTTCGTTTTAGTTCCACAGTCATTCTCGTTTTCTACGAAGCCTGTCTTACATAATTTTGGGCCTGAAAGAGATGTTTTGACCAAACTGTTTGACGTGCAGCAGTCTCTCGACACAACAAAGGTTTGGATGTGATTCTGGGCGGTAGCCTACTAGCTGGCCATCTCGTTACACCCAGAACGGTAACCAGACGCAAACTAATTTATCCGACTGCTAGTACGGACTTGGGTGAAATAAAGCACTGTATCACCGTGAGCTGTACAGTAAACGGGTTATGTTTAACTCAAGACGTCGAGCGCAGAGGCTCGTCGAGACAAGGCAAACACCATGCAGCGAATTGACAACATGACCGTAAGTGGAATCTGTAACAAAACTACAGGGGGAAAATTCGGCATTCAGGAGTAACCAATCGTTTGAATATTTGAATCGACGACACTAGTGCATACATCTGTAGAAGACATTAAACAGCGACGAGAACTTTACAAAACGTAAACTTGGACCGACTTCGCCCATGTCCTGAACACTTCCTGAAACGTCTCCGCTGTGTCGCTAGCGCTGGCGATTGGTGTTCATCACCTGTCAATCATCCAGTGGCCGGGAATGAAAATCGACGACAGTAAAAGATGGAATGGAATTCAAATGGATCGGGGACATATCAGTCTCATGTTTGTTTTGTTTTTTTTTGTTGTTGTTTTTTTCAGACAAGACGTTTGAACTAGCCTGGTCATGCCCTCCTATGCACTTCCGGTTGATTATCATCTCCCTACGAAACGAAAGTGTAGAACGAAGGTCTGGTTTTATTACCAGGCTACCTTTGAACAGAATAGAGACTGTTTCTGAAATGGCATCCTGCTGTACATGACTGCTACTGGCATTCGAGAGAATAGGTGCATGTTTACTGTGCACTCACTTTAATAAAGACAGAAATTCTGTTTCCGTTCGTGCTTAATAAATATGTCACCTATTGAATGCACGCCACAATTGTTCATCAAAATGTCATATTTATTTCATCTGTCATCATGTTCATTTCATTGAAAATAAATGGAATTTCAAATTGTATCCAGTGCAAAAATTTGATGTCTCCCATAATTCACAATGGTGTCAACTGCAGCATTATGCATCTGCCCAGTTCTTTGGCCCTTGCCAATTGACAGCAGCAGATCTTGTTAGTCAGGGGGAAGTCATTGTTCATCCTGAACACATATAAAGAGATGAGGGTGCAAAGCGATGTTACCCAATACATCAACGTTTGCAACGTTTGCAAGCAAAGAAATTTCAGTTACACATAAACACACACACACACACACGTGAACATACACATTCATACCTTTCACTGTGTAGTCTGCAACAGCTGTTTCAGCTTGGTCTCAGTAACTTCATCAATCTCCTCCACCTTGCCAATGGGAACAGTGGTGAGGGGTCAAAGTTCAAGGCTGAGAGGGTACAGGTGCGAGTATGGATGTACATTTTTTTGTTGTTGTTTTGTTTGTACATGTGTCCATACATAATGTATGTTGTGTGTCCCTGTGTGTGTGTGTGTGTACGGTCTGTGTGAAAAAAGTGTATGTGTAAGTGAAAGTGTATGTGCATGTTCTACAGCTTGTGTGCCAGTATTGTCTACAATGTGGGGCCTCGTACCTCTTTGTGGTACATGATCGGGACAACGGTCATCTTGAGATGTCTAGTCTTTCTAAGAGGAAAAGGGAAAGGAGAGCTTTTACTAGTTAACAACTGGTATACTGGTACTAATGTGGTTTGAATTGGACCTGAGATGATTATGGGTAGGATTTAATTTTAGAACCTGCATATTGTTTCCCTTCTGGACTCAATGTAAAATTGATAGATTTTTTGGATGTTTTTACGTAAAGGTCACACATAGTGACAACTAAAAGCACAGCATTGACTAAAGCATTGCATTTCAATGACATTTTTTTTCCATCAATTAATTTTACCCAATAATGCCCAATTTCATGTGTGTTATGGCAAGCACTGATGAAGGCCACTCCACGTCTGCTGATCATGGATACTCACGGAAATCCTGAAATCTTTTGCAGAATTATGTTCCACTGCAGAGTTCTACTGGCCTGAAGAACAACTCCAGTTGCCTATATGAAGGTGCCCAGCCAGCCAGCCACACAGAAACACACACACATACACACACACACACACACACAGACATACACACACACACACACAGACATACACAAATGCATGCATGTACACACACACACACACACACACACACACACACACAGACATACACACATGCATGCATGTACACACACACACACACAACACACACACACACACACACAGACATACACACATGCATGCATGTACACACACACACACAACACACACACACAGACATACACACATGCATGCATGTACACACACACACACACATACACACATGCATGCATGTACACACACACACACACACACACACACACACACACATACACACATGCATGCATGTACACACACACACACACACACACACACAGACACACACATGTTCACTTAGTAAACCTCAATGCCATGAAAGCAGTTAGCAAAAACTAAACATGAAGGCATCTTGCAAAGTGTTTGTTCAAATTAAAAGGCAGCGGGTTGATAAACAGAACAGCACACACAAACCCACACCGTGCTATAGACTAAATCTACCAACTCCATGTGAATAAAAAAAACAAAAACCTTGATATCCCCACAGATAGAAGATGCACTTCAAACAAGCTGCATAGTGCGAAAAATGCACTGTGCACAATCATTTACTATATTCATTTCAAGGCCTTAAAAATTCATAATTTTCCATTTTAGACTCTTGCAGTAACCCTGTTCATGAGAGTAATCACATGAGTATGTGATGCATCTTTTTCGAGAAACTCGGCCCATAGGTTTTACAGGGTTCTCACCGGGTTGACTTCCACATAAGTCTGATGCAGGTCCTTCCTGGGTAAGAGTCCATCAATGGTTGTTAAGTAAACATTATCAGCCAAAAGGAAATGGGGAAGAGATACCACATATGGAGAGCCTGAGATAGATAGATAAATAAATAGATAGATAGTTAAACAGATAGATAGATTGATTGATTGATACTTTACTTAGCCTTAATCCAGAAACTGAAATAGAATTAGGGAGGGTTGCTACCGCTACAACTGAAATTTCTCAGAACAGAGGCATTTGTCAAAATTGAAATCTTAATCTAAATGTAAATCTTAGTATTTCATCATAAACAATCAGAAATCTAGGCTTTAAGTGTAAAAAAACCCAAAACCAAAAAAACATAGCCTAATGTTATGTTAAAACGAAAACCTTATGGGAAATAGTTGGAACTGTGGGAAACTGTAAATGGAACCGACAGATCTGCAGAACAAGTGTTACTCCGCCATTATGATATGGTACATACTATTATGATCACAAGAAACACACCATCACACTTTGTCAGACTGAGGAGGCCAGAACCCAGGCAATCACTGTGGGACACACAGAAGCCAGTATTGTTAGGACTGACTTCAGTTCTGCCCAGCACGGACCTAGGCAGTGTGAACCTATAGGCGGGGATCCCTCTCACGTCTTTTTCGCTGTCAAACTCCAGGTAGATGGACCTTCGGGTCACCAAAAGATGGGACACAGTGAAAATGGTCATTCATAGGAAAGGTAAGGCAGGTTTATTTATATAGCGCATGTCATACAAAAAAGTAGTTCAATGTACCAAAAATGAGGTAAACAAAGCACAGCTAAACAAAGCAATGATGTAAAAGCACAAAAAAGATAGAAATAAGAAAAGAATAATACAGTATAAAAAAAAGTATAAACATAAAAGTGAAAGTGTAGAGTATCAATAAAAGGTTATAAGACACAAAAATTAAAAAGGGATTCATAGAAGCAGTTTGGTCTAAAGTCTAGATTTGAAACTGCAAAGTATCGGGGCATTTTTGATGACTTCTTTATATTGGTCCCAAGTCACTGTAGGGGAGTAAAAACGACCAGTGGAATACTTTGATCTTTGAAGCCATACCTGAATACCACTATAGTGCCTTCCGGCACATAACATAACATACATCAGAAAGTATCTGCCCACCAGGAAGTAAACATATTACATTGGAGAGGTTCCAGACGCCTTGCGTGAAACAACAGAAGCTTTGCGTGAAAGTTTTTGGTGCATCAGGCTAATATCTTCCAAGATGTGTGTTTGGTTTGGCCTATGCCATTGAACTTACTCACCTCTTACTTTTATTTAAGGGGGACATTGAATGGATGGAGTATGTATGTTTAACTTTGATTTATAAAATAATATCCAAGTGCAATTTTACAAGCCTGATTAAATCATTACAATTAGGTTATTAAAATGGTCCATTTTGGCTAAACAGCTGTCTCTTTGGAAAGGAAACCACAGTTGAACTACATGATTTGTAATATGTGGTATTGCATGTACACTTTCTTCTTATTTCAAGATTTAAACAGGGAACAAACATCTGTCATGTTCATGACAGCTTTTTGGCCATACACAACCTCTCCCGATTTATCAAAACCAGGCAAAAGTGGTTTTCCATCCTGCACACACACACACACACACACACACACACACAGACACACACACACACAGAGACACACACACACACACACACACACACACACACACACACACACACACACACACACACACACACACACACACACACACACACACACACACACAGACACACTGTTATGAGATGGGTGAAAGGGGTTGAACTTGTATACCTCCCCATGGCCGGGACAAAGAAATCCAGCCGCTCCTCACTGGTCACGTTGGGGTGGAAGACACGCCCGTCAGTTCCACGGATTGTGTTGTTGTGGTCTGACAACCAACATGACATTTCTCTAAGAGGGAGACATTTGTGTTAAAGAGTTGACATGGGACCTTTGATAAGATAAGATAAGATAAACTAAGACTTTATTGATCCACAGAGGAAACTCAATGATCACAACAGCCAATAGATCAGACAAATATAAAACTAATGTAAACTTCCAACTAAAGGAACATATATAGTCAGTAAATTAGTTAATAAATGACATCACCTCCGCATGCAGCAGATTCTGACATAGACATGATATACAGAGTCACAGATGCCTATACTATAATCCCAACTATAATTGTTGTCTCTTTCAAGTATTTGAATTGCAAAAAACTTGAGTTGTTGCACTGCATTGTCAATAGGAACATAGGGTATATCTATAGGCGTCTTAGCGTTAAAGGGACATGTAGGCTATATCTATAGGTTTCCTAACGTTAAAGGGACATGTAGGGTATATCTATAGGTTTCCTAACGTTAAAGGGACATGTAGGGTATATCTATAGGTTTCCTAACGTTAAAGGGACATGTAGGGTATATCTATAGGTTTCTTAGCATTAAAGGGAAATGTAGGGTATATCCATAGGTTTCTTAGCATTAAAGGGACATGTAGGGTATATCTATAGGCTTCCAAGTGTCCAGTTTCAGTGTGTTATGCTAAGCCATGATAATGCTGTCAGACTGGACACTTTTATTTTATTGATTTTCAGATAACATCGGGACAGTTCAAGTTGGGTTAATGTTATCTGTGATTGTACTAAACTGAGAAGCACAATTAAAACCCATTTTTATATTTTGAATATTCTGTGACAATAGAGATATACTGTTTTTGAAACGAGCGCTTCAAATGTATCGGTGTATTTTGATGCTGCTACACATTTTGTACACTGCAGAGAGAAGGATGTCCAATGCACCTCCCTGTAGCCATCAATTATCAAGTTTTCGTTTAAGGTAGAAATCCATTTTGGCCACGATAAAAACCTTACTGGCCACCACAATGGCCACCCCAATTTATAATCATAGGCAAAATACTTAAAAATTGATACATGCTTATTTTTTCTAAACCATTCTTATTAGCCTAACCCAGTGGACGTGAAGTGTGTCCAACACACACCACAATTACTCACAAGTTTTCGTCACACAGACCTACATGAATTTTTACATGCTATTTTTATCGACAATGAAATTTATAACTGTGGCAAAAAAATAAAAAATAGATACAGTTTTCTGCGCTCTATGCTGTCTGGTCTAACAAATGCCTTGGTTCGACTCGACATCTCATTTGCTTGTTATTCCAAAATCCATTCATGCCATCACAAATACTGTCAGCAAGCGTCAAGCCTACTACACAATCCCACAGTATTTTGCACTAAAATCAACACAAAACTACAGTAATAACCTTTAATTATATCTTTGGGCCACCCCAAATTTTTCACTGACCTTCTCTGGCCACCCTGTGAATTGTTTTCTGGGGGCCCACTGAGCTTAACAAGAGAATAGTCTAAATTTGGGCTCAGCATAGGATGACTTTTTTCTGTTATCAGGGAGAAATGTGGGGATAAGATGGAGCAGACATTTATCCTACCCAAGGACTACTGTGAGTGGGAATAACTAAAATATTTACAACCTACTGAGTCTATACAGCTCTGCAGAGCTCCCTCTGCTGGTTATCCTGTGCAACTCTTCTGTCTGAGATGGATTTTGAGAGTTTGAGCCATGTCTGAATCGTCCGTGTTGTGTAATATCCGTGAGTAAACGCCTGGTTGAATATGGGAAGTTATGTCTGAAAGCGGCCTCAGATTTCTCATTTAAATAATACTTAGCAAAGCTTTTTTGCATTCCTGTTGCATAATACACCCAAAAGCTGTAGGGGGAGCTCTGTAGGTATAATTAGAAATAAAATAATGTAGGCTACATGTTCTGATAAAGTGATTTACTTCATTGTATATGCACATTATAATCACCAGCCCAAATCAGCACAGATGTTCAGTTCAGACAAGCAAAAACAAAACCAAACCAAACCAAACAAAATAGTACCGTAATGACATAATGACACTCTGACCTTTGACCTTTCCAGGTGTATATGCGAGCGTAATCCCTGTAATTGTTCTTCCCTGTCAGGTGCACATATTCACCACTGTGGCTACCATTTGTCTGTGGGACAATGACAGATGTTACCATGAATTGCCCTAACGGGTAAAGACCACAAATTATACAAGTTATTATACAAATTATAGAGGTAAATTACAAACATGGCTTGTACACTGGAAGGCACAACAACAGCACATTCATAGGCTTCATCCTGTGACTTTCACCTGTCACTGTCCTGTCAGCAATTGAAATGCCTCTGTATGAAACGCATACTCTAGCAAACATTTCTTTCATTTCTTTCGGCAGACCAAAGACAATCGTGGAACATGAATTATATGAACAAGAATAAATGTGTGGAAGTTTGAGTAGGTCTCAGTATGTTTGCTATCCTGACACACAGCTACCTCTGTACAGTAGAAGTGAATCTATTGCAGATACTATTTCTTTTGAGTCTCAAACTGAAGCACCAGGATCACTCATTGCGCTTTAGAAGGTGCAACCAAGAGCAATGACATCACTTACATTAAGCAGGAGCCCAAAGCCTTCATTATAAATGTCTGGTTTCAGCCTGTGTAACTTCTCCACAAGTGGATCTTTATAGCCCCACAGAAGCTTACTGACAGTCTGAGATGTGAAGATGTCCACCTCTTGGCTACCCACCCAACTTGATATCAGTGCACGCAGGAAAAAAACGGATGACTTCAAACCCTCCATCAAACTCTATGAAGAGGAAGAGAGCAAAAAGTAAGGACTTGAACAAATTTTCCTTCATAGACACAAAAAAGCATTTTAAGGCAGAACTACGCAGAACCTCGTAGTAATAAGCTGAATGCAATAAGTCTCATGCCTGAGTTGAAGTACACTCAACAAATCTCTGTTCTGTTGGCCAAAGTCCTGAAACAAACACTTCTAGTATGTTATTAGTATATAATGCCTATATCATATACCACTAATGGGATGTTGACTGTTGTGATGAGGTCGACATTCGGGTCCCCCACTGACTCCTTGGACACAAACACAAAGCTCCTCCGAGTGACGGATGCTACTTTGGCACCTTCCTCTAAGAATGTGATGTTCTCTTTTTGTCTGTTTAGACTGTGGATGAGAATAAGACTTTCAACAGACTTTAATAGGACAAAATTCATGAGTCCACAGACTTATTTAGGTGAGTAGTAGGCTATGGTTTAAGTGCACCAATTCATTTGAAGTAAACCAATATCACATGCTGTTGTGTTTAATTAACCAATCAATTAAGCAGTTGCCATTGAGGGTTACTGTTTAAGATCCATGCTACAAGAACTGAGCCGATTCCAAAAAACAGTCGAGGGAACACTAGAGACCACGCCCCCAGGGCTCTAAATTAGCACCCAGTCACCTCCAAAAAGCTGGTTCATTTTGAATGTGGCTTGTAGATTTAAAAACAAAACAAAACAAAACAGAACAAAACACAGTAATGATTTACTATTGAATGGCTGGTGAATTCCAACAATATATGTCAGTGGCTGGTTGGTATTCACAATTAAATTTGTATATATTATATCAGGCCCTAGTTTTTTTTTTTTTACCTGTAGGTATACGGCCCGACTTCAGTGACACGAGGCTTCTCACCCTTTAGGACTTCACGGGGGTTAGTGATGTTGAAGAAGAAGATCTTGAGCAAAGACGAGGAGGAGGCACTCTTCCACAGATCAAACAGCTCGCTGCCTTCAGTCAAGGCAAGTTTTATCTGAATACAGGGAATGAATGAATGAATGAATAAACGAATTAGCGAATGAATGAGCAGGGGCTGCTGGGTATTAGAGGATTCTGATGTTTCATTCTCTCCGTCACCTTTGCATTACGCGACGCAGACATTATTTTGGTCCGTTTTCATTAATACATTAATACATTATTACATTATTACATTATTATCTTAGGATAGTCAGTTAGCCCCAGGCCAGGGTCTGTTAGCCCCAGGTCGAGGTAAATGACCAGTCCTTCCCCCTAGTTTAAGTCGACCATAGAGAGGAGTTGTCAAGAGTTGGCTTAGCTTAGCTTAGTGAGCTTAGCTTAGCATAACTCACTGGCTTTGCCCTGTAAAATTTGCATGGAAGTTATCCATTTGGACAATGAATAGAGCAAACTTACCCCTTTTAGCCCAGTGGCCCCCGTTGATGGCAGCGCAGCCACTATCAGTGTGATGCAGAGGAAAGCAGCAGCAGTTGTTGTAGTAACCCAACTGACCCCACTTGATCTTTGACCCATGACCCCAGACATCCAGGAAAACTGGATAAAAATACGTCTGCTGGTCGACTTAAGATGGTTGATGATGATGATCACAACTTTTTGTTGAGCCTAGAGGCTACTCAAGTCCACTGTTATCACACCAGTCTGGTCCTGCGCTACTTGTGGTCTGTCATGTTGTGTGGACGCGCAGGCGTTTAGAAGAATTGGCCAATGAGATGAGAGTGGGAGGGGCAGAAGCAGTGATGGGCGGGAGGTCCGAAAGTCAACCAGTCACCTTTTCCCAGCTTGGCAACAAAGTCTCTTCAACAGAATTGTCATTAATTGGTGCAAGTGAATCAGGCCCACACTCAGACAAGCAGTCTTTGTTAAAGTTTCTTTGGAAATGGAATTTGGAATTTGTTTCTCAGCTTATCCCAGCTGATCCCTTTGTGCCCTCGACCTGAGCCAGACTGAATAAAAAAATTTTTAAGTCTCCCAGGGAAGGGGTGGAGAATCGGACAGAGGGGGGTGGAAGGCCCGAAAAACAGCTCAACTTGTTAGCCAAGTCCAAAGTCTCCTAACATCATTATTTGCTCACACTAAGTACACACACACACACACAAACAAGTCCAATGTGGTCACTGCATGTAAAACAGAGACTGGGGGTGAGAGGAATTAGACTTAAAGGAGAAAGACGGTGTGAATCAGTCAATAGACTTGTTGTTCAAAGTCACTTAATGCTGTCTGTAGGAAAAAGAATCAAAAAATTTGATGCACACATAGACATAGGCCGATAACGAACCAGTAACTAACAGACCAATAACGAACCAGTAACTAACAGACCAATAACGAACCAGTAACTAACAGTCCGATAACGAACATACACCAAATAACGAACCAATAACTAATGTTAACTGAATGGGACATTTATACCCTTAGCAGATGCTTTTATCCAAAGCGACTTACTTTTTGTCAACTATTCGGTCTATGTTGCTTCAAATTTTTCATTGTTTCCTACTAACAGTCCTTGGTGACCTAGAACAACAGGGCTCTGGATTGATTCACATGTCATTTGACCATTAAATATCTTTTTTACAGAAAGGGAAAGAGAATTGTTACAAACTGGTTGGTGTCAGATATCAGTGTGTTCATAATTGCTTAATGGACTTACCATTAGCTAACACTTGACACAATAGACCATTTTATACACACTACTCAGTTAGCACCATGAAATAGGACTTTTAATTTGGCACATGCCTGTGGCTTTGTTGCAGCTTATTTGGCTTAGCCACAGGGGTCATCACTTTAGCTCTGTCGCTGATTAGCTGGAAGGACAGGAAGTCCGGTGTGGAATGATTGCAATTGGCTTAGGCAGGCAGACATGTTGAAACACAGATGATGGATGCTCTTCATAGCCCACACAACTGAGGTTCAGTGTACAGCTGGACAGGCAGGAGACACGCTGATAGGCCACCCTTGCAAAGTCCACAGCAAGTCACTCGTTCTTGATCCTTAGAGAAATTCATGCTCTGATTTTAAACCCTCTTTGATTTGTAAGACACACAGCACACAGTGAACACACACTCAGCAGGGGTCAGCATGTAAAAGAGCATCTGTCACATCATACAGATGTGGGGGATCAGTTTCAAACTGGGATCTATGAAGTGCCTTTACACATATTCTATTCCATGATGACACAAATAAATACAACAATAAATTTGATGTGTTATGGTAGGCCTGCTGTACCTTTTTGTATTCTCACTGGATTAACTTCTTCAAATTAATTCAGCTTTAATTCAGATGTTTTGTTTTGCTTTAATTGGTAGAGCTTAGGGCTTTGCCATGGGATTGCCATGGAATTCATATATATTCAGAAGTTTAGTTTCTGCCACTTAATGTGTTGAAACTGTGATTAGTTGTTAGAGGAGAAAATCACTGGTCTAAAAAAAATTATACATGGGAAATGTAGAATATGAATGTCAAAAATTTGAAGACAACGACAATCCCAGTATTTGATTTCTTGATTAGCAAAATCAAATCAAAAGGAGTGTATGTGGATCACAGGGCAGGAACTCTGGCCTACAGCATCTACAATGACCCTCCTGCACAGAGTCCAGACCACATTCACTGAACCACTCTACCCTGGGATTGGGTTTGATTATAATAGGTCAATGGTAAGGCTGATGTGACCTTAGACATATAGGTGCCCTTAGGGCCAATTCATAGCCAACACAAGCATGTGCAGATGTGAAAACACAATGTGTGTGATGAGTGTGATAACATGGGAGTCAGTAGAAGTGGACCAAACATTGTCCATTCAGGTGGCACTGAAATTACGTGCATGAACATGCATCCACTGCACTGTTTGAGTACTTGCACACACACACACACACACACACACACACACACACACCTCACTTATGCGATCACTCACATATGAGGATTTATCTCTGATTTTAGGTTCTTCGTTCATTCATTCATTCAGTCATTCAATCATTCATTCATTCATTCATTCAACTATGAATTGCAACTATGAATTGGCCCTTAGCACACACACACAGGCACACACACACAAATACACCTCATTTATGCGATCACTCACATTTGAGGATTTATCTCTGATTTTGGGTTCTTCATTCATTCATTCATTCATCCATCCATCCATCCATCCATCTCTGGCCCTCTGCAGTATCATACATCAGCATCACCACAGCAGAAATCAGCCAATGAAAGAGACCCGTTAGATGAGCTCTGCATGTCTGCAGGAGTTGGAGGTTGATGACTTGCATGACATCACTATCCCACAATTCCATGGGGTTTAGTACCTTTGGTACAACATGTCTGACATAATATTATAGGATGGCAGTACTTCTTTAACACACTGTGATCATCCAATCATACCTGGACGACTTGGAGCCTGTGAGCTGCATGACATCACTATCCCACAGTTCCATGGGGTTTAGTGCCTTTGGTGTGGCATGTCTGATGACTGCAATATTATATGGGTGTGTGTAAATTAATTATGACGCTTGTATAAAATATATTAAACTGTAATTAAAAAGATGGGAGACCAGGTTGCAACATATCAAATGTTATTTTCTCTTGTATGAGGACCACAATAAATAGCCTGCTGTATATTACAATAAAGCTGAAAATAAAACAAAGGATTTTTGGTGTCAAAATGACTTGGACCAGAGTATTTACAAAGACACTCAGGAAAGTCAATTTGTTGTCTTATTTTTTCCTTGAAATGAGACAGATTTGATGAATAAAACCTTGAAATAATAATGTCACCTTTTGTTTGTGTGTGTGTGTGTGTGTGTGTGTGTGTGTGTGTGTGTGTGTGTGATGCAGGTGTTTCCCAACAGCATAGTATGGACTATGGGAAGTTGCATCGCTAAGTTGTGTCACTCAGACGATTAGATTGGATCTGTAGTTAGACTGTGTATGTTCACCTGACCACTTCATCTTTTGGGGGCTTAAAATATTAGACTGTGTATGTTCACCTGACCACTTAAAATATTAGACTGTGTATGTTCACCTGACCACTTAAATTATTAGACTGTGTATGTTCACCTGACCACTTAAAATTTATTTTATGCGACTTTGTAACTGTTCACTAGTGGGCGCCCATAGACCACAAAATCAGCGAGCGCTGACTTCCAAATTGTATACTTTTAATTTGAAATCTGATCCTTCACCACTTGACAAAGTCAGATGTGAATGGGAGACTGAGCTCATAGTCCAGTTTCCTGACGAATGATGGTGTATAGCCAAACTACAGGTCAACTGTTCTTCCTCCTGTGCCTGTCTCGACCTTATACAGTTTAAAGTGTTGCACGGGATGCACTTAAGGAAAGCCAGGCAAAATACTTTCCTGGTACTAGCGATGCTTGTAATAAATGTGCAGCTGTTCCATCACATCTTACCCATACTTTTTGGTCCTGTCCAAAACTGATAGGTTTTTGGGAGAACTTTTTCAAGATTAGTAGAGTAGAGTTACTTTATTGATCCTGAAGGAAGTTAAGGTAAAGATTATGTCTGAAGTTTTGGGGATGGACATAGAACCTTGCCTCACAAAAATTAAATGTACTATCATTTGCTTCTTTAATTGCACGTAGACGTATCCTCCTACATTGGAAATCACCAATTCCTCCAGCACAGCATGCTTGGATAACAGATGTTATGTCATTTCTGAAATTGGAAAAGATAAAATTTTCTCTGAGAGGATCAACTGGGAAGTTCTATGCTACGTGGTAGCCTTTCCTCTCTTATTTTGATCAAATTCCCAGGTCCCAGTATGTCCACATCTCAGACAGAAAACACCAATACAGAACAGACCTAGGACACTAAGACCCTATATATTCCTTGCTTTAGTATTTATATGGTAAAGGACCTAATTTATTTACTTTTTTTTATTGTTATTTTCTTTTTCTCCTTTCTGGATTGTTTGACATCTAAAAGGAAAAAAGTGGACATGTCTATTTTTGCGTTTTGATATGCACACTGCAATCTGTCCTAATAAAACAAATTATTAAAAAAATGAGTGACTATGATTGTGGGTGTGTGTTTGTGTGTGTGTGTCTGTGTGTCTGTGTGTCTGTGTCTGTGTCTGTGTCTGTGTGTGTGTGTGTGTGTGTGTGTTGCTGTTAGTAATGTATAGTCAGATTGTGTTTCTCCCAGTCTGAGGAAAGATGTGAGACCAGGTTGCAACATGTCAAATGTTATTTTCTCTTGTATGAGGACCACAATAAATAGCCTGCTGTATATTACAATAAAGCAGAAAATAAAACAAAGGATTTTTGGTGTCAAAATGACTTGGACCGGAGTATTTACAAAGACACTTCTATGACACACTGCAATCTCTCCTAATAAAACAAATTATTAAAAAAATGAGTGACTATGATTGTGGGTGTGTGTTTGTGTGTGTGTGTGTGTGTGTGTGTGTGTGTGTGTGTGTGTCTGTGTCTGTGTGTGTGTGTGTGTGTGTGTGTGTGTGTGTGTGTGTGTGTGTGTCTGTGTGTGTGTGTGTGTGTGTGTGTGTGTCTGTGTCTGTGTGTGTGTGTGTGTGTGTGTGTGTGTGTGTGTGTGTGTGTGTCTGTGTGTGTGTGTGTGTGTGTGTGTGTGTGTGTGTGTGTGTGTCTGTGTCTGTGTCTGTGTGTGTGTGTGTGTGTGTGTGTGTGTGTGTGTGTGTGTGTGTTGCTGTAGGCCCAATGCTTCTTCAGATTGTGTTTCTGGTGAGGAAAGCCAGTCAAATCTAAACTCTCTGGTGTGTATGTGCACAATAATCTAGTCAATCTACACTAACGACACCTGAACATGTTTAGAGATTATTTTCTATATTCTATCTGTACCTAGAAAGAGAGAGGAGAAAAATGCCTGTGTGTGTGTGTGAGAGAGAGAGTGTGCGGGGAAAGGTATGTGTGGAGGTGTGTGTGTGTTTGCCTCCACAACAGGTGAAGCGATTGGACTCAACAGTGAGGGGAGCTGTAGGCCAAAGCTTCTTCACACAGCAGCCTAATAGTAGAAAGAGAAATGAGGGAGAGCCAGACCTCCAGTGCACTTAGGCCTTTGCACTTAGGTGTGCAGGGTTGTTTATTCCTCCTATATGATGAGATCAGTCAATCTAAAGAGGCACTTGGGGACAAAAAGCAAGGACACGTTGGAAAAGATATAAAAGTTTAGGAAAGAATGACTGCGTGATTGTGTCTGTGTGTGTGTGTGTGTGTGTGTGTGTGAGAGAGAGAGATGTTACTAGTGTATAATCACATTGTGTCTCTTCCAGACTGAGTAAAGGCCATCTCTAAACTCTATATGGATAAATATGGATACTATATATGGATAAATGAGATAGAAGTGGAGGTGTGCGATGGTGTTGGTAATGTATAGTCAGATTGTGTTTCTCTCAGGCTATGTAAAGGCCTAATCTAAACTCTGCTCTAAATTGTCTGGGGATGTGGGACAGTGAACTATCATCTAGTCAGTCTTCTCTAGAGAGAGAAGAAGAAAGTGTGACAAAAATGCTGGTGTGTGTGAGTGAGAGAGAGAGAGAGAGGTTTGTTGATACTGAAATCTAACATTTTTTTTCGGTGCGGAGAGCTGTTATCTGACAGATTGTGTCGGTGGGAAAGACAGGTGTCTTTGCTAGAGGGAGTGTGTGTGTGTGTGTATTGTATACATGTTTGGTAATTGATACTCAGATCTAACATTCCTTTTTAGCCTGTGGAGGTGTAATCTGACAGAGAAGAGTTGTTCCTATCTGGCCTCTGCTCTGACATCACACTTCTCAAGTCTCAGAGTGCTGAACCTGAGTGGCAATAAGCTGCTGGACTCAGGAGTGGAACTGTTATGTTCTGGTCTTCATCAAAACTGCAAACTAGAGAACCTACAGTAAGCATCATTTAATGTAGCAGTTTGTCTGTGTGTGTGTGTGTGTTGTTTGTTGTGTATTTGATTGTTTGCTTGGTCACCACAACAGGTGTGCAGAGATGCACGGTCAGCTTTTAAGACTTAATGTGGGCAGTAATGTGTGTGTGAAAGAAAGAGATCCTGTGAGAGAGAAAGAGAAGTGGAGGTGAGTGTGTGTGTGTGTATGTGTGAGTGTGTGTGTGTGTTTGTGTGGACACAGAATAACCGGGATCAGTAACACTGGTAGATTGAGGAGTTTATCCTCTCATTCTTGCAAGTCTGTGGCGCAGGCATAGTTTTAATTAATAATAGAGTTTTAATTGTGGGTGTTTTGTAGAAGATGACAAATGGCACGTATTTAGTCGGAGTAGAGCATATCCTCAGCAGTCTATTATTTTGAAACAGCATAACTAATTCATAGACTCCACGCCTCTTTTAGCCTGACGACAGGAACGAACACGCCCATGAAACAAGGAAACTCTTGCGCGTGTACACACGTGTTTCAGGCGAAACGAAACTAGACATTGTCCACGTGAAAACTTGTCGAGAACTTTGCGTTGAGCAGCGAAAAATAAGAATGGCCGAAGTGACTCCAAACAACCCGGACCTTTTTATATGTCCGATTTGTCTTGATCTGCTAAAGGAGCCCGTGACTATTCTCTGTGGACACAGTTACTGTATGGGCTGCATTAAGGGCTGTTGGGATCAGGAAGATCAGAAGGGAGTTTACAGCTGCCCCCAGTGCAGACAGACCTTCACTCCAAGACCCGTTTTAAACAAAAATAATATTTTTGCTGAGCTTGTGGATCAGATGAGAAAGACCAGAATCCAAGCTGCCGCTTCTCCTGCTCTTGCTGGACATGGAGATGTGGAGTGTGACGTCTGCACCGGGAGAAAACTCAAAGCTGTCAAGTCCTGTCTGGATTGTCTGTTGTCTTACTGTGAAACTCACTATAAAACTCACAATGAAGTTAATCCTGGACGAAGACACAAGGTGGTTGATGCCACAGGTCAGCTACAGGAGAGGATCTGCAAACAACATGAAAAACCTCTGGAGATATTTTGTCGTACAGACCAAAGTTGTGTCTGTTTTCTCTGCATGGTGGATGAACACAAAGGCCATGACACTGTGTCTGCCTCTGCTGAGAGGAAGGAGAAACAGGTAAGCATGACTGGAATTATTAGGTCTGTTGGGTGGCAGTGGTGCCGCCAAGTCCATTTGGAGAGGTGGACTATAAGAAAGATACATGATCTGTAACATTATTAGTCCTTCAGGATAGGGCAGAAGCGATTCACCGTAACTCAGGGTCTGTTTGAATGAGTACAAGGAAGCGATGATCTTTATACCAAATAATTTCAAATAAGGTTTTTATTTTTGCTGACTAAAAGGATTACAGTAAAAGAAAAAAAAGAAAGTCTTTGAGTGATGCGTGTGCGTTTGACACTAAAGTGAGTGGTAATATTTCGATCCTGCATGTATGTTGTCTGTAAAGTAACATACGTCAGTACTGTTCAGAATATGACGTTAAAGTTGGGCTAAAACATGTTTAGACTGAAGACGTTACCGTAACGGAAATTACTCCTGGCTGTCTTCTTCTATATGTTGTATTTACTGCGTCTGTAGCCAGAGCGCCTCGTGTTCAATTCAGTCATTTTATTCGGCCACTAGATGGCAGCATAGGCCCACTTTTCTACATGGAAATCCTAATTTAGAATTAGAAGTGGGGTTGCACTACTGTAAGGCCTATTTACCTTATTACAATAACGCAAGTGACGAGGAACTTCGTGTAACTTTATTTTGTGATATTAATGTGAATATTCTTTATTTCATTTCAAACCACACACACATACATAACCACATACACCTAAGATCATAGATAATCATTCCTGAAATTAAAGCCTGTACCGATTTGTGCTCTGCTGTGCTGTGATAACCTTGAAGCACCAAGTAAAGTATAACTGCATACTAGACTGCATAATTATTGACTCTTTTGTGTTCTGACTGACCCCCAAGGGAGACACCTATCATAACTTTATCATTCACCCATCCCTTTATTGCCCAAACCACAACCATTCAACAATTAGGGGAAATAAGCAAAACAAGAACTGGTGTGATCATAGAGTTGGCCATTGGAATAAAACAGACCGCTGTTTCCTCCACTTTAGTTCAAGTAAAACAAAATGTAAATATATGTTGTTAACCAACACTTAAATGTAACATACTCATGTCATTGAATGACCCCAGCACTAATAGTCCCAGAGTTTCTGGCCTTTGGGAATGCTGTGATCTAATTACAATTCTAGTTATCCATTCATTATTTGTTTGTTTGTTTGTGTTTCATTCACACAGACACACTTGGTGGAGAAGCAGAGGAGGTTCCATCAGAGAATCCAGGAGAGAGAGAAGGAGCTGCAGGAGCTGAGGAAGGCTGTGGAGACTCTCAAGGTGAGTAGTGACTGACCACCACTGGAGAGAACAACAGCTGGCCGCCATGTTGGAGCTCAGTCAGAGTCAGGTCTCTCCTCCAGTCAGTCAGAGAGGAGTCTGAGATGCTGAGATACTTCACTCTTCCTCCCAGACACACTGGAGGGGACAGACTGAGGAAGACATAAATGCCAAGTGCCAGGAAATGTCTTATTACATCATTCAAGAGCAATTCTCCAATTTTGAACACACTTCATCTTCATCATGTGTCTTCAACACTATTGGGCCTTGTTTTGGAAAGCAGTCAGTCTTACCTTCACATAGCAGATGCACCATCCTGACCTCCTGACTATAATGTAGTTTGTGCTGTTTTCTTTCACTTCAGGCCAAACGTGATTTGTTTTTGTCTTTATAACTATTTCCAAAATGCTTTCTTGCCTTAATGAATGAGAAGAGTCAGATCAAACTGTCTTAGTGGGGATGAGCCTTTGAATGAGCTGCTTTATAGTCTGTGTCCACACTGGGCTGATGGCACAGCTCACGTGCAAAACGTGAGCTGTATGAATAGTGTGGCTGATATCTGTAAACCTCTGCAGGCTAGTTTTGGGATTTAGCTGTCAGTCATATCATGGCCAGCTCAGTGTGCAAGCACTATTACATAGACTCCTCCACTTTGTGTGTCTCTCCTGCCAGAGCTCTGCACAGACAGCAGTGGAGGACAGTGAGAGGATCTTTACTGAGATGATCCGCTCCATTGAGAGAAGGCGCTCTGAGGTGAAAGAGCTGATCAGAGATCAGGAGAAGGCTGAGGTGAGTCGGGCTGAAGGACTCCTGAAGCGACTGGAGCAGGAGATTGCTGAGCTGAAGAGGAGAGATGCTGAGCTGGAGCAGATTTCACATACAGACGATCACATCCATTTCCTCAAGGTACAGCTGTTGACTGACTGTTTGTGCACAAAATGTTTTTAAATCAATTTGAAGTCATACATTTATGCTAAGTATTTTAAATCTCTCTCTCTCTCTCTCTCTCTCTCTCTCTCTCTCCCTCTCTCTCCCTATCACACTTCTTCATTTAGACCTTCCAGTCAGTCAGTGAACTACCTGAGTCTAAAGACTTACCTGCCACCTGTGTGAACCAAAGTCTCTCTTTTGAGGCTGTGAGGAAGTCTGTCTCCACACTGAAGGAGCAGCTGGAGAATCTCTGCAAGCAGGAAGTTATCAAGACTTCTGGAGCTGGTTGGTCACATTCCTGACTGAATATGTTTGGATATTTGTCATTAACTCTGTTATGCCTGGGTTGTGAATTTCTGGAACTTTTATTGCCAGTGCTGGTATCTCAACATATCCCATAATGTACATGTAACTCTGAATGTCAGAGAGACTCTGAAGGTGTTTCTCCATGTTTGCTTGTGTGTGGGAGGAGAACTGATTTGTCTTTATGATGCAACAAGCTGGAAACTCATAGGGCCCTATCATGCCGCGGCGCACTGTGCATTCGTGACATGCGCATGATGTCATTACTATTCTGTGCCAGCGCATCGTTCATTTTTTCAGGCCAAAAATCACGTTGTCTAGATAGCAGATGACACTGCACCGTCACGGGTGTGTCAGCGAAAAGAAGAGGCGTGGTCTGGAGCAAAGCGTGCCAGATGCTATTATAAAGACGCAAAAATTAAATTAAATTAAATTAAATCCGCCAGTGACCAACAAAACCCTGGTCTGTCGTCAGTTGTGCATTGCTGAGAAGCTATTTTAGGGGCGCACAGCGCTTTGGGATATGAAAGCATGCACAATGCACACACACCCTGCTTCTCTCATCAGCAGGAGCGCGCAGCAGAGTTTATACAAAAGTTCTTCATGTGGAGAAAAAATGATGGAGTCCCTGGAAATATGAAATATAAATGTACATCACATATATGAGAATGTTATTAATTTATAATATCGGTGGTGAGGGTAGATGCAGCAATATCTTCTGCAGGCGTCAGCTCCACGCTGTCTGATGGACCTCCACCTCCCGTTTGTTTTTGATTTTTTCTTTGCGTTGAAAGCTTTTGTTTCCCCCGTCTTCTAACATCATTGTACCGCTTTCGGCACTGTTGGGATGTTCTTTTTTTGCCAAAGGCGGAGGACACAACTGTCTTCCGGGTAAATTCGCCATCATAATAGCAACACACCATGGAAAATGCGCTGCTGGCTTTTAAAGGGAATGAGACCTCTTCCATTCTGCACTGTTGACATTTACACATTTTTTCCAAATCAATAGTGACTCAAGTCCAGGATGTTTTGCCTTCAAAGCCACCAACAACCAGAGTGGAGTTTCTACAATGTGAGTTTGTCAAAACTGTGTTTGTTTTGTTATGTCTGGTCAGCATGCGTGTGTGTGTGTGTGTTGTGTATCATGTGTCATGTCTGGTCTGTTGTGTGTGTGCGTTTGGGTGTGTGTGTGTGTGTTATGTTATGTTTGGTGAGCGGGGTGTGTGTATGTGTGTGTGTCATGTGTCATGTCTGGTCTGTTGTGTGTGTGCGTTTGTGTGTGTGTGTGCTTGTGTGCATGTGCATATGTGTGTGTGTGTGTGTGCCATTGTGGGTGTGTGTGTGTGTCCATGTGTGTGTGTCTCTCATTCTCTCTCTGCCCTCGTTTTGTGCATGTGTGTATGTGTGTGTGTGTGTGTATGTGTGTCTATGTGAGAACTAATCTCTCTTCATCTCTTGTTTTTCTCTTTTGACTCCCTCCATGCCTCCCTCCCTCTCTGTCTCCCTCCATCTCTCCTCCTGCTCTTTCTCTGTTTCCTCCATCTATTCCCCTTCTCTCTTTCTCCTCCTACTCTTTCTGCTCCCTCCATCTCTTCCCCTCCTACTGTGTGTGTGTGTGTGTGTGTGTGTGTGTGTGTGTGTGTGTGTGTGTTGTGTGTCATGTCTGGTCTGTTGTGTGTGTGCGTTTGTGTGTGTGCATATGTGCGTGTGTGTGTGTGCCATTGTGGGTCTCTGTGTGTGTTATGGTTCTGGTGAGTGGAGTGTGTGTGTGTGTGTGTGTGTGTGTGTGTGTGTGTAA
>JAIFZK010000121.1:315000-322500 GCA_027481765.1 Tenualosa thibaudeaui | reverse complement strand
GGGTCTTGAAGATGCTGGCAGCGGGTGCATTGTTGCTAGGGTGACCGTGGCTTGAGGCTTGTAGGACAGGCGGCGGCAACAGAAATGCCGCAGGAGAGGATGCTCTTGTTTCCATGACAACCTCCCTGCCAACAGTCCCTGTCTTGTTCCTGTAGGCCATGTTTCCACCTAGTGGTCATTTCAGCAAAGTGCAGCCCAGAGGTGCCTCTTATTTCCAGCTTCTGCTTACCACTGGCTGTTCTCACTGCTGACTGTTGGCTTCATAGTCCATCCTGAACCTCCCTCCCTACAATTATATTCTAGAGCTCTGCTCTCTCTCACACACACAAACACGCACATGTGCACATACATGTAGTGCCCTTTAGAGTTCCTAGACTTATATTGGAGTTCTTTACTTTAAAAAAAAAAAAAAATTGAATGAATACATTCAGAATAGAAACATTAATTTACACTTAGCATTAAGCTGTCGTTTTCAGTAAATTTAAATATGCAGTTAAACAGTTAAATATGCAAATAGTTAAATAAAACATCAATGAATGACAAAACAAAAATACACAAAATATTAAAACCTTAAACCTCAGTGCTGGCTTTTCTACTTTATTTTTAAATGAAATAAACTTGAAGGTAAATGTGTACACTAGTTTACCTGTGGGGAAGCCAGAAACCAAAATGGCTACTTGTGTGTGCAGAAAAAAGTGTGTTGCAGGGAAGATGGCGGCTGCCTTCACCACAGTAATACGGCACCGATGGAAAAGATGGAGAGATGTCCTCAATGTGACATGTTGAAACACAGATGATGGATGCTCTTCATAGCCCACACAACTGAGGTTCAGTGTACAGCTGGACAGGCAGGAGACACGCTGATAGGCCACCCTTGCAAAGTCCACAGCAAGTCACTCGTTCTCGATCCTTAGAGAAATTCATGCTCTGATTTTAAACCCTCTTTGATTTGTAACACACACAGCACACAGTGAACACACACTCAGCAGGGGTCAGCATGTAAAAGAGCATCTGTCACATCATGCAGATGTGGGGGATCAGTTTCAAACTGGGATCTATGAAGTGCCTTTACACATATTCTATTCCATGATGACACAAATAAATACAACAATAAATTTGATGTGTTATGGTAGGCCTGCTGTGCCTTTTTGTATTCTCACTGGATTTCCTTCTTAAAATTAATTCAGCTTTAATTCAGATGTTTTGTTTTGCTTTAATTGGTAGAGCTTAGGGCTTTGCCATGGGATTGCCATGGAATTCATATATATTCAGACGTTTAGTACGTTAAGTTTGGCACTTAATGTGTTGAAACTGTGATTAGTTATTAGAGGAGAAAATCACTGGTCTACAAAACATGTATACATGGGAAATGTAGAAAATGAATGTCAAAAATTTGAAGACAACGACAATCCCAGTATTTGATTTATTGATTTGCAAAATCAAATCAAAAGGAGTGTATGTGGATCACAGGGCAGGAACTCTGGCCTTCTACAGCATCTCTAACACAATGACCCTCCTGCACAGAGTCCAGACCACATTCACTGAACCACTCTACCCTGGGATTGGGTTTGATTATAATAGGTCAATGGTAAGGCTGATGTGACCTTAGACATATAGGTGCCCTTAGGGCCAATTCATAGCCAACAGAAGCATGTGCAGATGTGAAAACACAATGTGTGTGATGAGTGTGATAACATGGGAGTCAGTAGAAGTGGACCAAACATTGTCCATTCAGGTGGCACTGAAATTACGTGCATGAGCGTGCATCCACTGCACCGTTTGAGTACTTGCACACACACACACACACACACACACACACACACACACACACACACACACACACACACACACACACACACACACACACACACCTCACTTATGCGATCACTCACATATGAGGATTTATCTCTGATTTTGGGTTCTTCATTCATTCATTCATTCATTCATCCATCCATCCATCCATCCATCTCTGGCCCTCTGCAGTATCGTACATCAGCATCACACAGCAGAAATCAGCCAATGAAAGAGACCCGTTAGATGAGCTCTGCATGTCTGCAGGAGTTGGAGGTTGATGACTTGCATGACATCACAGGAAAGTATTTGTTGTCCCTTTAAATGAGACAATTCCTTGAAATAATAGTTTCCAATACACTTGTGTGTACAACATGTGACATAATATTATGTGAACACACTGTGATCATCCAATCATACCTGTGTGTGTGTGACATCACTATGTTCCATGTTTATGCAGGTGTTTCCCAATATTATATGGGTGTGTGTAAATTAAATAGCTTGTATAAAATATATAGTATGGATAAAATATATTAAACTATGGTTATTTTCTCTTGAAGACCACAACAAATTGCATCGCTAAGTTGTGTCACTCAGACGATTAGATTGGATCTGTAGTTAGACTGTGTATGTTCACCTGACCACTTCATCTTTTGGGGGCTGAAAATATTAGACTGTGTATGTTCACCTGACCACTTAAAATATTAGACTGTGTATGTTCACCTGACCACTTCATCGTTTGGGGGCTTAAAATATTAGACTGCGTATGTTCACCTGACCACTTAAAATATTAGACTGTGTATGTTCACCTGACCACTTAAAATATTAGACTGTGTATGTTCACCTGACCACTTAAAATATTAGACTGTGTATGTTCACCTGACCACTTAAAATATTAGACTGTGTATGTTCACCTGACCACTTAAAATATTAGACTGGCCACCATGTGATGCATTACCACCACCTACAGCATGATCCCACTTTAACAGCTGGGATGGAAAGAGTTATGTTTTAAACTTATTTATATCAGCAAATACACAGAGAGCACCGCAAAATCTAACCTAAGTTTACTGTGTCAGTCAGCTCCACTGTTTTATTTTATGCGACTTTGTAACTGTTCACTAGAGGGCGCCCGTAGACTACAATCCTCTCATTCTTGCAAGTCTATGGCGCAGGCAGAGTTTTAATTGTGGGTGTACTGACATCTTGAACTGATTCTTGAAGGCCGCAAATGGCACGTATTTAGTCGGAGTAGAGCATATCCTCAGCAGTCTATTATTTTGAAACAGCATAACTAATTCATAGACTCCACGCCTCTTTTAGCCTGACGTCAGGAACGAACAGGCACATGAAACAAGGAAACTCTTGCGCGTGTACACACGCGTTTCAGGCGAAACGAAACTAGACATCGTCTACGTGGAAACTTGTCGAGAACTTTGCGTTGAGCAGCGAAAAATAAGAATGGCCGAAGTGACTCCAAACAACCTGGACCTTTTTATGTGTCCGATTTGTCTTGATCTGCTAAAGGACCCCGTGACTATTTTCTGTGGACACAATTACTGTATGGGCTGCATTAAGGGCTGTTGGGATCAGGAAGATCAGAAGGGAGTTTACAGCTGCCCCCAGTGCAGACAGACGTTCACTCCAAGACCCGTTTTAAACAAAAATAATATTGTTGCTGAGCTTGTGGATCAGATGAGAAAGACCAGAATCCAAGCTGCCGCTTCTCCTGCTCTTGCTGGACATGGAGATGTGGAGTGTGACGTCTGCACCGGGAGAAAACTCAAAGCTGTCAAGTCCTGTCTGGATTGTCTGTTGTCTTACTGTGAAACTCACTATAAAACTCACAATGAAGTTAATCCTGGGCGAAAGCACAAGGTGGTTGATGCCACAGGTCAGCTACAGGAGAGGATCTGCAAACAACATGAAAAACCTCTGGACGTGTTTTGTCGTACAGACCAATGTTGTGTCTGTTTTCTCTGCACAGTAGATGAACACAAAGGCCATGACACTGTGTCTGCCTCTGCTGAGAGGAAGGAGAAACAGGTAAGCATGACTGGAATTATTAGGCCTGTTTGGTGGCAGTGGTGCCCCAAAGTCCATTTGGAGAAGATCTGTAACATTAGTTCTTCAGAAAAGGGCCGCAGCGACCGACCGTAACTCAGTGTCTGTCTGAATAAGTACAAGGAAGAGATGATCTTTATACCAAAGAATTTCAAACAATGTTTTTATATTCGCTGATTAAAATGATTACAGTAAATGTGGAATGTCACTGAGGTGCAAATCACTTCCCTTGTGTTGCTTCAAATAGGCCTGTGGGAGAAAGTCCGTAAAGTAGCAAGTTGAAAGCGTTAGGCCTATGTGTAGCAGGATGACGGTGTCCCAAAAGTCAGTTTGGTATGTATTATTATTAGAAAGGCCGCATGCGCCAGTCAGAACGTTCCTGCAATCCCTGAAGTTTGATGCTGCAATGAAAGAAAGTCTTTGAGTGATGCGTGTGCGTTTGACACTAAAGTGAGTGGTAATATTTAAATCTTGCATGTATATTGTCTGTAAAGTAACATACGTCAGTACTGTTCAGAATATGACGTTAAAGCTGGGCCAAAACATGTTTAGACCTTTACTGAAGACGTTACCGTAACGGAAATTACTCCTGGTTACCTTCTGTTTAAATTTTATATTTACTGCGTTTGTAGCCGTTAAATGTAGCTAAGTTTACATTTATCCTTTTTCTATTTATTTAATACATCGTGGGATTATAATCACGTTCTTGGAAATTTCCAGAGCGCCTGATGTTCAAATCAGTGTATTTTTTTTCGGCTACAAGCACTTTTCTACATGGAAATTTAGAAATTAGAAATGGGGTTGCACTACTCTAAGGCCTATTTACCTTATTATAATAACGCAGGTGACGAGGAACATCGTGTAACTTTATTATGAATATGATATGAATGTGAATATTCGTTATTCTTTATTATTTAATTTCAGGCCAGACACACACATACATAACCACATACACCTAAGCTCATGGATAATCATTCCTGAAATTGTGTTACACCTTGAAGCACCAAGTAAAGTATCGGACTGCATAATTATTGACTCTTTTGTGTTCCGACCCCCAAGGGAGACACCTATCATAACTTTATCATTCACCCATAACCTTTAATGCCCAAACCACAACCATTCAACTATTAGGGGTGATGGGTGGCAGTGCAAATAAGAAAAACAAGAACTGGTGTGATCATAGGGTTGGCCATTGGAATAAAACAGACTGCTGTTTCCTCCACTTTAGTTCAAGAAAAACAAAATGTAAAAATATATGGTTAACATGAGGTAACCAACACTTAAATGTAACATACCCATGTCATTGAATGACCCCAGCACACACTAGTCCCAGAGTTTCTGGCCTTCAGGAATGCTGTGATCTAATTACAATTCCAGTTATCCATTCATTATTTGTTTATTTGTTTGTTTGTGTTTCATTCACACAGACACACTTGGTGGAGAAGCAGAGGAGGTTCCATCAGAGAATCCAGGAGAGAGAGAAGGAGCTGCAGGAGCTGAGGAAGGCTGTGGAGACTCTCAAGGTGAGTAGTGACTGACCACCACTGGAGAGAACAACAGCTGGCCACCATGTTGGAGCTCAGTCAGAGTCAGGTCTCTCCTCCAGTCAGTCAGAGAGGAGTCTGAGATGCTGAGATACTTCACTCTTCCTCCCAGACACACTGGAGGGGACAGACTGAGGAAGACATAAATGCCAAGTGCCAGGAAATGTCTTATTACATCATTCAAGAGCAATTCTCCAATTTTGAACACACTTCATCTTCATCATGTGTCTTCAACACTATTGGGCCTTGTTTTGGAAAGCAGTCAGTCTTACCTTCACATAGCAGATGCACCATCCTGACCTCCTGACTATAATGTAGTTTGTGCTGTTTTCTTTCACTTCAGGCCAAACGTGATTTGTTTTTGTCTTTATAACTATTTCCAAAATGCTTTCTTGCCTTAATGAATGAGAGGAGTCAGATCAAACTGTCTTAGTGGGGATGAGCCTTTGAATGAGCTGCTTTATAGTCTGTGTCCACACTGGGCTGATGGTCGAATGGTGCAAAACGTGAGCTGCATGAATAGTGTGGCTGATATCTGTAGACCTCTACAGGCTAGTTTTGGGATTTAGCTGTCAGTCATATCATGGCCAGCTCAGTGTGCAAGCACTATTACATACACTCCTCCACTTTGTGTGTCTCTCCTGCCAGAGCTCTGCACAGACAGCAGTGGAGGACAGTGAGAGGATCTTTACTGAGATGATCCGCTCCATTGAGAGAAGGCGCTCTGAGGTGAAAGAGCTGATCAGAGATCAGGAGAAGGCTGAGGTGAGTCGGGCTGAAGGACTTCTGAAGCGACTGGAGCAGGAGATTGCTGATATGAAGAGGAGAGATGCTGAGCTGGAGCAGATTTCACACACAGACGATCACATCCATTTCCTCAAGGTACAGCTGTTGACTGACTGTTTGTGCACAAAATGTTTTTAAATCAATTTGAAGTCATACATTTATGCTAAGTATTTTAAATCTCTCTCTCCCTATCACACTTCTTCATTTAGACCTTCCAGTCAGTCAGTGAACTACCTGAGTCTAAAGACTTACCTGCCACCTGTGTGAACCAAAGTCTCTCTTTTGAGGCTGTGAGGAAGTCTGTCTCCACACTGAAGGAGCAGCTGGAGAATCTCTGCAAGCAGGAAGTTATCAAGACTTCTGGAGCTGGTTGGTCACATTCCTGACTGAATATGTTTGGATATTTGTCATTAACTCTGTTATGCCTGGGTTGTGAATTTCTGGAACTTTTATTGCCAGTGCTGGTATCTCAACATATCCCATAATGTACATGTAACTCTGAATGTCAGAGAGACTCTGAAGGTGTTTCTCCATGTTTGCTTGTGTGTGGGAGGAGAACTGATTTGTCTTTATGATGCAACAAGCTGGAAACTCATAGGGCCCTATCATGCCGCGGCGCACTGTGCATTCGTGACATGCGCATGATGTCATTACTATTCTGTGCCAGCGCATCGTTCATTTTTTCAGGCCAAAAATCACGTTGTCTAGATAGCAGATGACACTGCACCGTCACGGGTGTGTCAGCGAAAAGAAGAGGTGTGGTCTGGAGCAAAGCGTGCCAGATGCTATTATAAAGACGCAAAAATTAAATCCGCCAGTGACCAACAAAACCCTGGTCTGTCGTCAGTTGCGCATTGCTGAGAAGCTATTTTAGGGGCGCACAGCGCTTTGGGATATGAAAGCATGCACAATGCACACACACCCTGCTTCTCTCATCAGCAGGAGCGCGCAGCAGAGTTTATACAAAAGTTCTTCATGTGGAGAAAACAAATATGGTGTCCCTGGAAATATGAAATATAAATGTACATCACATATATGAGAATGTTATTAATTTATAATATCGGTGGTGAGGGTAGATGCAGCAATATCTTCTGCAGGCGTCAGCTCCACGCTGTCTGATGGACCTCCACCTCCCGTTTGTTTTTGATTTTTTCTTTGCGTTGAAAGCTTTTGTTTCCCCCGTCTTCTAACATCATTGTACCGCTTTCGGCACTGTTGGGATGTTCTTTTTTTGCCAAAGGCGGAGGACACAACTGTCTTCCGGGTAAATTCGCCATCATAATAGCAACACACCATGGA
This sequence comes from Tenualosa thibaudeaui, assembly GCA_027481765.1. NCBI lineage: Eukaryota > Metazoa > Chordata > Actinopteri > Clupeiformes > Clupeidae > Tenualosa > Tenualosa thibaudeaui. The sequence continues at coordinate 315,016 of JAIFZK010000121.1, read as the reverse complement.
AAATGCGCTGCTGGCT
>JAIFZK010000121.1:305000-310000 GCA_027481765.1 Tenualosa thibaudeaui | reverse complement strand
GGAGGGAATCACAGAAAAACAATTAAACATCCAGATCAAGGGAGGGTAATATAAATCCACAAATATCCAAGTAGTTCAAAAAATACAAAACTCAAAAAATCCAATGGAACAGACTTAAATAGCGAGAACGGGAACAAGCACGAGAAACAAGCTTAACCGGCAGGTACGTAACTCACAACACACGGAACATGGTCAGACAATCAGACGAGGAGCAGAGGAAAGACTGGGGTTTATATAGGGGACAGGAGCACTAGAACAAACAGGGAACAGCTGATACTCATTACGGGGAACAGGATCATGGGACACAGGTGTAGAGCAGGGACACACACACACAGAGGCAGACAGACAGACAAACACACACAAACACACAGAAAACACAGACAAAAGACACACACACAAAAACACACACACACAAACAAACAGACACACAGAAACACGCAGGGGCAGGGCAGGCAGCAGAACAGAAGCACATGGGTGATGTAAACAAAACAATGAGGCTGCAGTACAGCGTTAGTCCAGTGGGGGGCCGGAGTCTCAGGAAACAGGATCATGACAATTGTGTTTGGCTGTGTGTGTGTGTGTGTGTGTGTGTGTGTGTGTGTGTGTGTGTGTGTGTGTGTGTGTGTGTGTGTGTGTGGAGGTGTTTGTGTTTCTGTGTGTCGGTGTGTGTGTGTGTCTCTGTGTTTCTGTGTGTGTGTGTGTGTGTGTGTGTGTGTGGAGGTGTTTGTGTTTCTGTGTGTCGGTGTGTGTGTGTGTTTCTGTGTGTCTGTGTGTGGGTGTTTGTCTCTGGGTGTGAGTGTGAATGTGTGTCTGTGTATGTGGAGGTGTTTGTGTTTCTGTGTGTCTGTGTGTGTGTGTGTGTGTGTGTGTGTGTGTGTGTGTGTGTGTGTGTGTGTGTGTGTGTGTGTGTTTCTGTGTGTCTGTGTGTGGGTGTTTGTCTCTGGGTGTGAGTGTGAATGTGTGTCTGTGTGTGTGGAGGTGTTTGTGTTTCTGTGTGTCTCTGTGTGTGTGTGTGTGTGTGTGTTTTTCTGTGTGTCTGTGTGTGGGAATGTGTGTCTATGTCTTTTGTCTCTGTGCGTGTTTCTGTGTGTCTGTTTGTTTGTGTGTGTGTGTTTTTGTGTGTGTGTCTTTTGTCTGTGTTTTCTGTGTGTTTGTGTGTGTTTGTCTGTCTGTCTGCCTCTGTGTGTGTGTGTCCTTGTGCGTCTGTGTGTTTCTTTGTGTGTGTGATTTTGTGTGTCTGTGTTTGAGTGTGTATGTGTGTCTGTTTGTGTGTGTGTTTGTGTTTGTGTTTCTGTGTGTGTGTCTGTGTTTGAGTGTGTGTGTGTATTTCTGTGTGTCTGTGTGTGGGTGTTTGTCTGTGTGTGTGAGTGTGAATGTGTGTCTGTGTGTGTGGAGGTGTTTGTGTTTCTGTGTGTGAGTGTGAATGTGTGTCTGTGTGTGTGGAGGTGTTTGTGTTTCTGTGTGTCTCTGTGTCTGTGTCTGTGTGTGTGTGTGTGTGTGTTTCTGTGTGTCTGTGTGTGGGAAAGTGTGTCTATGTCTTTTGTCTCTGCGTGTCTGTTTGTTTGTGTGTGTGTGCGTGTGTGTCTTTTGTCTGTGTTTTCTGTGTGTTTGTGTGTGTTTCTGTCTGTCTGTCTGCCTCTGTGTGTGTGTGTCCTTGTGCGTCTGTGTGTTTCTTTGTGTGTGTGATTTTGTGTGTCTGTGTTTGAGTGTGTATGTGTGTCTGTTTGTTTGTGTGTGTGTGGGTGTTTGTGTTTCTGTGTTTGAGTGTGTGTTTCTGCGTGTGTCTGAGTGTGTGTGTGTATGTGTGTCTTTGTGTGTGTGTGTGTGTGTGTGTGTGTGTTTGCGTCTCTGTGTTAGTGTTTGTGTATGTTATTGTGTTTGGCTGTGTGTGTGTGTGTGTCTGTGTTTGTGTGTGTGTGTGTGTGTGTGTGTGTGTGTGGAGGTGTTTGTGTTTCTGTGTGTGTGTGTGTGTGTGTGTGGAGGTGTTTGTGTTTATGTGTGTCTGTGTGTGTGTGTGTGTGTGTGTGTTTCTGTGTGTTAGTGTGTGGGAATGTCTTTTGTCTCTGTGTGTGTTTGTGTGTCTGTTTGTTTGTGTGTGTGTGTGTGTGTGTGTGTGTGTGTCTGTATCTTTTGTCTGTGTTTTTTCTGTGTTTGTCATTTTGTGTGTGTGTGTTTCTGTGTGTGTGTGTTAGTATGTGTGTCTGTTTTTCTATCTGTGTGTGTGTGTGTGTGTACTCTCTTATATTCTCCACTTTTTTGTCTCTCCCTCTTCTTCTCCTCTGTGTGTGTGTGTGTGTGTGTGTGTGTGTGTGTTTTTGTTTGTGTCTGTGTGTGTGTCCTTGTGTAATTGTGTGTGTCTGCGTGTCTGTCTTTCTTTGAGTGTGTGTGTGTGTGTGTGTGCGTGTGAGTGTGTGTCTGTGTGTGTGTTTGTGTGTATGTGTGTGTCTGTTTGTCTGTTTGTGTATGTGGGTGTGTGTGTGTGTTTCTATGTGTTTATATATCTTTGCGTGTGTGTCTTTGTTTCTGTGTGTTTGTGTGTGTGTCTGTGTTTTGTGCGTGTGTGTGTGTGTCTGTGTGTGTGTGTGTCTGTTTGTGTGTGTGTTTCTGTCTGTCTGTCTGCCTCTGTGTGTGTGTGTGTGTCCTTATGTGTCTGTGTGTTAATTTGTGTGTGTGATTGTGTGTGTTTGTGTTTGAATGTGTGTTTGTTTGAGTGTGTGTGTGTGTGTGTAGTGTGTGTGTTTCTGTGTGTGTCTGTTTGAGTGTGTGTGTGTATGTGTGTCTGTTTGTGTGTGTTTGCGTCTCTGTGTTAGTGTTTGTGTATGTGTTTGGCTGTCTGTGTGTGGGTGTTTGTCTCTGTGTGTGAGTGTGAATGTGTGTCTGTATGTGTGGAAGTGTTTGTGTTTCTGAGTGTTTTTGTGTGTCTGTTTGTGTGTGTGTGTGTGTAGAGGTGTTTGTGTCTGTGTGTGTGTGTGTGGATGTGTTTGTGTTTCTGTGTGTGTGTGTGTGTGTGTGTGTGTGTTTGTGTTTCTGGAGTTTGTCACTGTGTGTGAGTGTGTATGTGTGTCCGTGTGTGGGGGGGTGTTTGTGTTTCTGTGTGTTTCTGTGTGTCTGTGTGTGTGTCTGTGTCTTTTGTCTGTGTGTGTTGTGTGTGTGTGTTTGTGTGTGTTTGTCATTTTGTGTGTGTGTATCTCTGGGCGTGTGTGTTAGTGTGTGTGTCTGTTTTTCTATCTGTGTGTGTGTGTGTGTGTACTCTCTTATATTCTCCACTTTTTTGTCTCTCCCTCTTCTTCTCCTCTGTGTGTGTGTTTGTGTGTCTGTGAGTGTGTGTGTTTGTGTTTTTCTTTGTGTTTTTGTGTGTGTTTGTCTCTGTGTGTGATTGTGTTTGCATTTCTGTGTGTTTGTGTGTGTGTCTGTGTCTTTTGTCTGTGTGTGTGTGTGTGTGTGTGTGTGTATGTCCGTCTGTGTGTGCGTGTGTGTGTGTGTGTGTGTGTGTGCATGTACTCTCTTTTGTTCTCCACATTTTTTTGTCTCTTCGTCTTCTTCTCCTCTATCTGTGTGTGTTTGTGTGTGTTTGTGTGTCTGTGTGTGTGTTTCTGTCTGTCTGTCTACCTCTGTGTGTGTGTGTGTGTGTGCCCTTGTGTGTCTGTGTGTTTCTTTGTGTGTGTGATTGTGTGTCTGTGTTTGAGTGTGTGTGTGTATGTGTGTCTGTTTGTTTGTGTGTGTGTGTGTGTTTTTTTGTGTGTGTGGGGGAGGGGGGGTTGTGTTTCTGTGGGTTTGTGTGTGTGTCTGTTTTTCTATCTGTGTGTGTACTCTCTTATGTTCTCCACTTTTTTGTCTCTCCCTCTTCTTCTCCTCTGTCTCTGTGTGTGTGTGTGTGTGTGTGTGTCTGTCTGTCTGTCTATGTGTGTGTGTGTGTGTGTGTGTGTGTGTCCATGTTCTGATGAGGATGTTTCTCTCCTCTCCTCTTGTCTGCAGATGCCTGTAAACTCACACTGGACCCAAACACAGCACACAGAAATCTCTCTCTCTCTGAGGGGAACAGAAAGGTGACACGTGTGAGAGAGGAGCAGTCGTATCCTGACCACCCAGAGAGATTTGACTACTTTCCTCAGGTGTTGTGTAGAGAGGGTCTGTCTGGACGCTGCTACTGGGAGGCTGAGTGGAGTGGGGATGAAGGGGCTCATATAGCTGTGGCCTATAAAAGCATCAAGAGGAAAGGGGGGAGTGATGATGTCATAATGGGCTGTAATGCCAAGTCCTGGAGTCTGTCCTGCTCTCCTCACAGATACTCTGTCAGTCACAATAATAAACACACTGACATACCTGCCCCCTCCTCCGGCTCCAGAAGAGTAGGAGTTTACCTGGACTGGCCGGCCGGCACTCTGTCCTTCTACAGCGTCTCCTCTGACACACTCACACACCTGCACACGTTCCACTCCACATTCACTGAGTCCCTCTATCCAGGGTTTTGGACCAACTCCTCAGTGTCCCTGTGCCAGATCACATGAGCTCCTCCTCCAACAGGTACGTCCACATGTCACCTGTACACTTTTCATTCTCTCCCTCCTTCTTTCCACTCCTCCCCTCTCTCCCTTTTCCTTGTTTATTCTTCTCCTTCTTCTCCCTCCTCCTCCTCTTTCTGCTCCCTCCATCCCCTCCTTGCTCCTCCTCTCTCTCTGCTCCTTCTCCTCCTCCTTTTATTACTATTCTTCTTCTTTTTGCCTCTGCTCCTCTCTCTCCTCCTCCTCCCTGTGTGTGTGTGTGTGTGTGTGTGTGTGTGTGTGTGTGTGTGTGTATCTGTGTGTTTGTGTGTGGGTATGCTCTCCTTTTTTGTGTGTATGTCTGGTGTGGTGTGTGTGTTTGTTTGTCTGTGTCTGTGCGTGTGTGTGTGTTTTATGTCTAATCTGTTGTGTGTGAGTGAACTGTATGTGTGTGTGTTTTATGTGTGGTTATGTGTGTGTGTGTGTGTGTTTGTCTGTGTATGTGTGTGGGTGGGTGTG
>JAIFZK010000121.1:267500-300000 GCA_027481765.1 Tenualosa thibaudeaui | reverse complement strand
TCCGTTGAGTGTTTTTTCTCATTGGTAGCTCCTTGGCATCCAGGAGGCATCTAATGAGCTTACAGCATATATGGTATTTTCCAGATAGCGAAAGAGTAGCGGGCCGCCAGTGCCTTGCTATGTGGGATTATTGTTTTACTGAATGGCTGGAAAGGGACAGAGAGAAAGCCATCTGTATGCTCATAAGCATTAGTAATCTTTAGCTTATAGAGTCTGTGCCTATTTACTGTATGTCACCTCAATGCAACAGAGTTTTTTTTCTCATGCTACGCCATGGCAACAGAACTGATTCAACAACCTGTTCACTGTTGATCTGACAGAGATAGACAAACTAGCTGCCCAGATAAGTAGAAGTTCTTTCAATGACCCCTTCAATGCAAAATGCTTACAGAAAATGCTTCAATTAAATGCTTCAAGTTCCCCAAAGTATCAGTTGTTTTTTCCTTCAAGAGAGATCAATCAGTATATTTAAACAGAGCTAAGAAATGAACTAACGAAGAAACCATGTTTATTTAGTGTCTTGTCACTGTAAGTGTTTCTCTGCTGGTTTCCCTAAAGAGCACAAAAGACACTTTCATATCATGTCATCACTATGGCTGTTTCTGAGGATGATTCTGGTGATATGAACAGCCTCCCAGGTTGGGATCTTGTCTTGGGTGGTACAATAATTAAAAAAAGATAACAATATAAAGACAAAACAGGTTGGGGTATTTAGGCCAGGATACTTATAGACACTTATAGACATTTAAAGACATTTATGTGTCATGTACCACCATTTATGCGTCGTGTAAATGCTGTGAGTGCACTTTGTAGTGCAACAGTCTCACACACTGTCAAATTGTTGTAGAGAGCATTTTTTTTTTTTTTTTGGGGGGGGGATTTGTGTGTATGAGTAGGTTGTATCTTAGAAAATACCCTACATATTTGAGGTCATGCAAACTCACTGATAAGTCCTGTGAGATTGTGGCTTCAGGTCTACAATCATCAAACTCCCTGATAGAGTACTCTCTCCCCTGTCTTCCTCTCTTCCTCTCTCATCCCTCCTTCTTTCTTCCTCTCCTCCATCTTTGACCCTCTTCCTCTTGTCTTTACTCTCTCTCATCCTCTTTGCTCTTGTTTGTTAGTGTGTGTGTGTGTGTGTGTGTGTGTGTGTGTGTGTGTGTGTGTGTGTGTGTGTGTGTGTGTGTGTGTGTGAGAGTGAATGTGTGTCTGTGTGTGTGTGTGTGAGAGAGTAAGCAAGTGAGTGAGTGTGTGTGTGTATCCCTCTCTATCCCTCCCTTTCTCCCTCTTTCTTTCCCCACTGCTCTCCATCCCCCTCTCTATCCCTCCTTCTCTCTCTCTCCCCCCATCACTGCCTGTCCCACTATTTATCCCTTTTTCTCTTTTTTTCTCTCTCTCTCACACACACACTCATACACACACACACACATGCACACTCACACACACACTCAGACTCTCTCTCTCTCACACACACACTCATACACACACACACACACACACACACTGAGACTCCTCTCTCTCTCTCTCACACACACGCTCACACACACACACACTGAGACTCTCTCTCTCTCTCTCTCTCTCTCTCTCACACACACACACACACACACACACACACACAAACAATAATAAAGTCTCTGTTACCTGTTTAATCCCAGGCTCCAGAAGAGGAGTGAAGCTGAACTGTTCCACACTCCTTGTGGCCCCTCAGTGTCCCTGTGCCAGATCACACAAGCTGCAGGAACATCAGAGTCACACTCTGCTACACACACACACACACACACACACACACACACACACACACACATACACAAATGTATGATAAGTGATAAGATGATAAGATACATTCTGAAATACTAATTGGTGTATTCTTTTTACACATTTGATCATTAGTACATTTTGACACAGTATTTTTCTATGTTGTTCTTTTCTTAAATGTCTTTGTGTGTAAAATGGTGGGGAATCAGTGGTGGGGAAAAGGAAACTGCAGAAAGGAGTTGTCCCGGTATTGTTTCAGTGGAATAATTACTCCATTTCTAAATGTATTCTGATACAAAGTGACAACAGATGTAAACTCAGCATGTTCATTTTAAATGATTTTAATTTCACAAGTGATGAAATGATACCATATTGTATGAAGTTCATGAATAAATAATTTCTTTCTCAACTGTTTTTTTTGTTTGTATACAAAACATGCATGTGATTACATTTATACCTACTTAAATGTGCAAGTCTGTGAAATCCAATGTGAATGTACAAAACACTACAACAATAATGCACCAGAATATGATTTCTCTATCTGCCAATCAGCTGTGCCCTTCTCATGGAGAGATACTTTGGCATATAAATGTGAAAGTAGAAAAGACACTTTTTCCTTGTTATTTCTTGTACATCTTTGTCTGGTTGCAGTCACTGAACAAAGAAATCCTCCTCTGCCCAAACAAAGAAGTCGCACCACTCAAGTCCAGTAATGAGAAGCTGGCCTTGTCCTTGCCAAAAATAGGCATGGCTTTTCTTTAGTTTAAAAGTGCCATTTGACATCTGTGGATAATTACAATCAATGTAACTCTTCACATTTGGACATTTAGCTTCAACCAAACCATTAGAGGGTGTTGCACTGGGATCATAAACAAGGCCATCTGGCGAGGCCCCTAGCCATGGAACCTGTGGGTGAATTATAAGACCACAAGGTGAGTAATTCACATTGTTGCATTGGGCATATTCTGTGGGTGAATTATAAGTCCACAAGGTGAGTAATTCACATTGTTGCATTGGGCATATTCTGTGGGTGAATTATAAGCCCACAAGGTGAGTAATTCACATTGTTGCATTGGGAATATTCTGTGGGTGAATTATAAGTCCACAAGGTGAGTAATTCACATTGTTGCATTGGGCATATTCTGTGGGTGAATTATAAGTCCACAAGGTGAGTAATTCACATTGTTGCATTGGGAATATTCTGTGGGTGAATTATAAGCCCACAAGGTGAGTAATTCACATTGTTGCATTGGGAATATTCTGTGGGTGAATTATAAGTCCACAAGGTGAGTAATTCACATTGTTGCATTGGGAATATTCTGTGGGTGAATTATAAGCCCACAAGGTGAGTAATTCACATTGTTGCATTGGGAATATTCTGTGGGTGAATTATAAGTCCACAAGGTGACTAATTCACATTGTTGCATTGGGAATATTCTGTGGGTGAATTATAAGTCCACAAGGTGAGTAATTCACATTGTTGCATTGGGCATATTCTGTGGGTGAATTATAAGACCACAAGGTGAGTAATTCACATTGTTGCATTGGGCATATTCTGTGGGTGAATTATAAGCCCACAAGGTGAGTAATTCACATTGTTGCATTGGGAATATTCCTCCATTTCAGAACCTCTCCTCATTTCAGCAGTTTGTCTGGTGCCCCTAATAATTCACTCTGGGAGATGGAACCCCTAACATGGCACACTTCCCTAAATCTCAAACAAACACACACACATTATCTCTCTCTCAATCTCTCTCTCTCTCACACACACACACACATTCTCTCTCTCTCTTTCATCACACACACACACACACATTCTCTCTGTCGTTCTCTCTCTCTCTGTCACACTCTGTGAGATGCTCAGCAGTACTGGAACCCCTAACATGGCACACTTCCCTAAATCTGGAGGAGGTTTTCCTTGTTCGCTGCAGCATGTGCCAGTCTTGATCTTTGTTCTGTGCCCGGGTTGATGATTCAATTTTGTGTGCCATCTCCATAGATAAGTGCAAGCTCTGTAAATGCAACTGTTCTTCTTCAGTGCACTGAATGAACCCACATCCATTCTGTTGGTGACAGCAGATGGGTAACAAGGGGAAGACATGGAGGAGGCGGGGCATTCGGATGGAACTCTGTGCACCGTGTTTGAAGTTTAGGCTGCTGATAGGAGATGACACTACCCTTCTGTACAAGTCCAAATGCAGACACAAGTGGCTTGTCCATACTCATCCCCATGGGTGTCACAAGGGGCCTATCTAGTGGATCCAAGACGCTGTACACCTCAGCCACTCGAAGAACTGATGGATCTGGAAGAGGGCCAGTCATTCCTCTGTATAGGGTACTCCTTTAATTAAAACATATCATAAAGATGTATCTAACACACACACCACTGCCAACACCATCAAATTCTACCCCCCACATACACACAGCACACTGCCAACTGCCCCCTCCCCACCCCAGGTACACCAGTAAGCCCCTTCCCCACACACTTAAATAATGAAGTTTATATTTACCGTAATCCTCCTCTACCCATCCGACTCTGCACAGGCTTAGCAACCACCATGTCACCAACTGCTCCAGGTTTTACACTCTGTGAAATTGTGATAAAATGCATGTTGCTAGAGAGTCTTAGCTGTGATACGGTTGTATGTGTAAGGTCAAGGTTTGGTAGGTTCTACGTTGAGTTTAGGGAAAAACTGACAAAATACTACACTCGTATTTTTGGGCTTTTAGTTTGCAGTTGTAGATACATATTACTGCATGGCAATGTTTCTGGTGTGCACATAAAACTTTCTGGTTCTCGCCAGAAACATTCTGGTGTGCACCACAAACATCTCCGTTTTTCTTTTCCCTTTCCCCATGTGCCTTTAGGGGACCAGTACATATCACATAAAGCACAACAAAAAATGCACCGAAAGTTTGAGCAGCTTTTGGAAAAGTTGAGCCCATGCAAAGCGATAGCAGAGGCCAAATGTAACATCAGTAGGAGCAATAAGCCTAATTGTACTGTACTGTTGCTGGCCCTCTGTCCCGTGACCTGCCCACTGTCCTGTGCACTTTCCCACGCCATTGGCCTGCACTGTCCTGCACCACTCATACTGTCTTGTGACACTTGCCAACTCTCACATGGCACTCACCCACTGTCTCATGTGATGTACCTACTGTAACTGTACTGTCACTGGTGGCTCAAGCCACTCACTCACTGTCCCACGCCACTCACCCACTGATGCTTCCCATCCCTCATTTGCTACTGTCCCATGGGTTAGGTTCATAGTTAGGCTGGGATAGTAAGTGAGTGGCACAAGACACCAGCAACAAGAGCACAGTTTTTGCTCCTACTACTGTTAGACACAACAAGAGCACAGTTTTTGCTCCTACTACTGTTAGACACAACAAGAGCACAGTTTTTGCTCCTACTACTGTTAGACACAACAAGAGCACAGTTTTTGCTCCTACTACTGTTAGACACAACAAGAGCACATTTTTTGCTCCTACTACTGTTAGACACAACAAAAATACAGTGAACACAACTTGAACTTGAACCTTTTGAAACTGCTGAACGCAGAAGTGTCACAAATTAAAAGTGCAACCCTACATGTAAACTATGTGGCCTTTCAAGCTTCTTAATCGACCTGAAGCAAAAAGCCTGCACAGCAACCTCACTCGTTGGTCTGTCTTTATTTGACACTAATGCCAAACACATATGAAAACAATAAGAAGTTAAGCACATACATGTATAGAACACATTAGACATTTCCGCTAAAATGACTAGGAATGTGCATAGAAACAGTAATACCAGAGAGTGTTGAGAATCTAAGGTCTTTGGTAATACTGTGCATCGCCACACACATATTCGGTCACAGATTGTTTATTAGCGAACCTCTTGCTAACGTAAGCCACAAGTTTGAAAGAATATGGACTTACCTTCATATCTGTGGATATATGAAGACGCGTACAACCTGAAGCCCTTGTCTAATTTGCTGGTTGGTGCCTTGGAGGACGCCTTACAAATGCGATGTACGTCACTAATTGTCACTTTGGGGCAAAGACCGTCTTGCACAGACCGCGTGTAGAAAAGCGCCATGTTTCTAAAACCGGAAAAGACCAAGGCAAGAAATATGTGCAAAGAGCGAATTATTTCTGTTTTGGCAGAAACCACAAAACAATACCACACACACACAAAGACATTCAGTATGTTTACTATGTTGAGTTTCTTATCTTGTTTTGGTAAGTAGCTTTCTGATAGTCATGATAATGGATTGTCCACCAGTGACGAACAGGACCCTGATGAGAAGTGGTGGTCAATATAATGATACTCCCTTAATTAATCAATAACAGCATGAATATACATAAAGCATGTCTATTTTTTCTTGGCATAATATTTCTGAATAAAATGATCTAAATCTTTAATGTGATGGTTGTGTCTTCATTTCTTCCTCTCTCTGTGTGAGTGAGGGGGGTTAATAAGGGGGCATCTGTGGGGTATCTTTCCACTCCATCTCTGTCTGAGTGGGAGAAGTTCAGATTAGTGGAAGTACCAGTCAACTTGAACTCCCAACCCATTACATCAGTAGTTGTGAGTAGGTATCTCACAAACCTTCAGGATTATTTCCTTTGGTTTGTGATGTAGGAGATCAAAGCTGTCTGATTGTGCAGAGTTCATGTGTGTCTCTGTCTGCAGCTGCTGCTGTTGATCCACACAGGATGTGGGGAAGGGGGAGCATCTACTGGCAGTGGTCAGTCTTGATCCCTGCAGGGAGGGATGTGTGGTGGGTGTAGCATCTGCACCTCCCTGCCATGTCTGGATGCTTGTGGGGGTAGAGGATGGGGAACGGTGGGGTGTGGGTGGGTGTGTGGGAGCAAGCTGATGATAAGATCATATTTTTTTGTTACAAATATGTTACACAGTGAAAAGTAATTCAAACTTCCACATAACATAGATGGTAAAAATGTGCTTTTCCTTCCCAGTAAGATGCACACAGATGTGTCCATGCCCCATAAGTGGAGAGGAGACTAAAGAGAAAGAACTAGAATAGTAAACTCATTTGCATTTCCATACATTTTTTCAGTAGTTTTGTTTTGATGACGGGAGTTAAATAACAAAAGTGCTGAAATATTTATGTCTGTATAATTCATACAGGTGATTGTGTCTGATAGTGTATTTGACAAGGCTTTGGAGTGACGTGTTTGTACCTGTTGCTGTCACTACTGGAGCTGATTGGTTCTGATTCAGTAAAAGTCACCATCAGTGGACTCAGGATTAACAGCAGTGGATGCAGAGGAGTTAAAAAGATAAAGACATGTAGCTAGTGGGAAGACCTAGAGAGACTTAGATTCTGACAGTGTGATAATTGAGAATATAAACACATGGTTTGGAAAGAGTTAAATCTTCATGATGAGATGACTTGTTTTGCTTTTGACGGTATCAACACATCTAATATGCTGTGACTGAACAGGTCTGGCCAGTTCTCAAGAGCCTCTGAGCTTCAAGGAAATGAATGGCTTTACGACAAGTAAATGAAATCTGTGAGTTACTTTGACAAATATGATGTTTGTTCATTACATTTCTCTTGCTGTTTGGAGGTATGTGTATCTCCCTATATTGCCCTAGTTGTGGGACTTTTAGTAGTTTAAAATAAGAGAAGAATAGTCTAAATGAACAATACTTTCACTTCAGAGTCAGAGGGTCGAGTTTCAGAAATGGACTGAATTACACAGAAGTACAGAAGACAGTCTAAGTACAGAAGTTTGTTTTTATTTTTGTTTAGATTCTTTTGGGGTAATCTCTTTTTAAACAAACAAGTCATGTGTTTAGCCTATTTCAAGGTATCCTAGTGCAGTGAATGATGCACCTTCATGTATGAATGAATATATTTTTATATTATACTTTGTTACTGTCAGTTGAAATTGAGGTTTCAAAGGTGAGCTCAGGTGTAGGGTAGAAAGGCTCTGTCTGGACGCTACTATACTGGGAGGATGAGTGGAGTGGGGATGAGGCTCATATAGCTGTGGTGTATAAACGCATTAGAGGAGAGGGAGGAGTGAGGACTGTATGACAGGAGGCAATGAAACTGTATCTGGTCTGGGAACAGTCAGGGTCAGACTCAATAAGAGGAGCTTGGACATACAGTATGTGTGATGTGTTTGTTGTTTGTCTGTTTACAATAACCAAATGTAGAGTTGTGTACATTGAGTTACTGAGTTACTTTGATGATAAAATCAAACATCAGAGAATTAATTTATCCCTTCTTCCATCAAAATGGTAATGTATTGAAACACTATTTATAAACCCAGTTTAGAGCCTTATGGCTGATCTGCTGCTATTCCCCACCTGTACTGTAACTGTCTGTAGTCTAATGTGCTTCCCATGTGGAGCTTAAGCACGCCTGTAGTGAAGCATGAATGTATTAGTTTGTGTTGTGTGGAATGTCTGTTGTCATGACGATTTTGTATTTATGCTCTGCAGTGGCTGTAGTCAAAGACAAATTTCCCCCTGTGAGACAAATTAGGCTATTATGATCACAATCTCTTTTCTTTTATTTATACATGTACATGTAGGCTATTGAATGGTAATCTAATATCAGCATATCCATCCATTCTTCTTTCTATCTTTCTTTCTTTTTTTCTTTCTTTCTTCCTTTTCATGAGTTTTTTTGGCTATAGCATTTTCTCAGGACTAGACACATGGCAGCCTCTCATTGTAGTCATTGACTGCACTGACCCTCTCTCAATTTAGGGATGTTGTAGGCAGTACTGCTAATGCATTAATGTTGTCACAAGGGTTATAGTAGTTTAAATATGTGACAAATTCAGAATGTACAACACATTTTAGAACTCTCCAAAGATCACTGAATAATTACCAGAAAAAAAGTGACTTGTGAAATCGAAAGTAACCCAAGCTAGGCCGCCATTAAGGTAGCCTATTCATGCTCTGCATCACGTAGTGCTGTGGTTTAGGCTTTCAGGCTACTCAGGCCTTTGAGACTATGTCATGATAGACTACTTTGCCCAAGTGAAATGCTCCAGAATGTATCTGTCAACAAAAAATAAAAAAGAAAGAAGGAAAGAAAATAAAAAGGAAGAAAGGAAAGTTTCAAGCATGTAGAGTAATACTCACAGGTTAGCCTACTCAGATAGCCTTGTTCTTATAATAGCCCAGGCAGTTGTTCAAGTGATCATATAGTAGCTTGAATTACAGTAAATTGTAGGTTATCTTGCTCATAATCTGTATTTTCGTATGTAGCCTGATCAGGTTACTTCCTAGGCTACAGCAAACGGCTCATAGAGACACTATAGGCAGGAGGGATGTAGAAGTAGAGATACAGTAGAGGTACATAGTCTACTATAGAAATCATATAGGATTCCTGTAGGACCTTTATAGTTCATCCAGGTTATCTCTGTTTGCTGTTTGCCAAATGAAGTCTAAAGGTCAAAATTGTACTTTGAAAAGTTTAATACCAGCGTTAGACAAGAAGAGACTTCAATAACAATCTCCAATAACAATGTGGAAAATGGCTGATGTCATGTTAAATAGAGGGACGTATGTAAATCATCCACCAACAAGGCCCTTTAGCAATAATTTGCTTGTAGATATCAGAGATTACTGATATTCTGTGTCAGTAGGAAAGTGACTTTCTCCAGTTTATATCAGTGCATGTAGGCTACTGCTACCCTGTTGATGAGTGGAGTGGGGATGAGGCTCATATAGCTGTGGTGTATAAACGCATTAGAGGAGAGGGAGGAGTGAGGACTGTATGACAGGACGGAATGAAAATGTATCTGGTCTGGGAACAGTCAGGGTCAAATAAACTCAACTCAAAAAGAGGAGCTTGGACACAAAGTATGTGTGATGTGTTTGTTGTTTGTCTGTTTACCTTGTATGTACTTGGCAGAGAGACTCACTGAATAATTACCAGAAAAAAAGTGACTTGTGAAATCGAAAGTAACCCAAGCTAGGCCGCCATTAATGTAGCCTATTCATGCTCTGCGTCACGTAGTGCTGTGGTTTAGGCTTTCAGTCACAGTATTTCATGCTGAAATCCTGTAGGCCTGCGTTACTCAGGCCTTCGAGACTCTGTCATGATAGACTACTTTGTATCTGTCAGCAAAAAATAAAAAAGAAAGAAGGAAAGAAAATAAAAAGGAAGAAAAAAGTTTCAAGCATGTAGCGTAATACTCACAGGTTAGCCTACTCAGATAGCCTTGTTCTTATAATAGCCCAGGCAGTTGTTCAAGTGATCATACGGTAGCCTGATTTACAGTAAATTGTAGGTTATCTTGCTCATAATCTGTATTTTCGTATGTAGTGAAGCATGAATGTATTAATTTGCGGTTGTCATGTCTATTGTGTATTTAAGCTCTGCAGTGGCTGTAGCCTAAGACAGATTTCCCCCTGTGAGACAACAGAGTTTCGGTTCCCTTAGTACTGCTCGACTCTCATTCAAATTGGGCTATTATGATTACAGTTTATTTCCTTTAATGTATACATACATCTACATGTAGGCTATTATGATTACAGTTTATTTCCTTTAATGTATACATACATCTACATGTAGGCTATTATGATTACAGTTTATTTCCTTTAATGTATACATACATCTACATGTAGGCTATTATGATTACAGTTTATTTCCTTTAATGTATACATACATCTACATGTAGGCTATTATGATTACAATTCTGATTTCCTGTCTATCCAATGTCATGTGACATGTACTTACTGGGACATGTTCCTAAGAATAAACAAGTTGTGTGGGATCCAGCAGATATCATCTCTTGTTGGTAGAAGTAACACATCTTAGAATTAGAAAAGAGAGTTGAGATTTGCCTTGTAAGTATAATGAGTCTTATGGTGAAGCCTTTCTCGTAGCTAAATCAGGACTGCATGGAGCCCACACTGTGCTGAGGTCAGTGCTGTGTGTCGGTGGGAGTTTATCTAGTATAACACTAGAGGATACAGGCTGACTCCAGATCAGCATGGTGACTCATGTAGAATCTCTGGTATCAGTGTGTCCCACCAGTGAGTTCTGTGTTGTTGATAAGAGTGAAGGAGTTTATAGTTGCTGGTGGCCAACAGCTTGATCAGGACTGATCAGTTACTGAACAGCACTATAACACTTGCCTCCATTTTACAACCATCAACAACAGAGTCTGGTGGTGACAGATTCTATGTGTATGTGTGTATGCACTTCTCAATATTATAGAGGGGTCTTTCAAAAAGTGTGTATTTTACTTCTCATCAATAACACAGTGTGATGATATACTGAGTTGTACTCATATGTGTGTAGATCTCACATCCCACATGGATTTTTTTTCTTTTTAGGATCATGTGACTGGACTAAGAAGTTTACTTGGTCTAAGTGTGATTCTGATGACTTGAGGTCAGGAACAGGTCAGGTGTCCAAGGTTGAGTCCAACCTGCAGTCGTCTCTTGCTTGGATCATGTTGATATGTTGTATAAAGACACTGATCTCCACTGATAATGACTAAGCTATGCACAGGACAAGGGTGTAGGCCTATGATATGTGTTCTCTTACAGTCATCTGCTCCGTCCTGACTGATTCTCCAAGTGTGTGTTGATGTTTAGTATAGTGTTCTTTCCGGTAAACAGTAGGTTGGATATTTAGCCGACCACTAACATCTAATAAATGAAAAGACATGATCAGCATGTTATTCTATCAGGTCTGTACTGTCATTGTACTTTATGCTCTAGTGCTGTAATGATGTTCAGTAGTTTTCTGTCTGTTGTTTCTGTCCCAGTGAGACTCTGGTTCAGTAGTTTTCTGTCTGTTGTTTCTGTCCCAGTGAGACTCTGGTTCAGTAGTTTTCTGTCTGTTGTTTCTGTCCCAGTGAGACTCTGGTTGTAAAGTGAATCCAGAGGCTGAGGGGGCAGCAGCTCACAGTGAGGATCTGAGGACCAGAGTCTGCAGTACACAGCTGTGTTACCATGGAGACTGAGGAGGACATGGATGAGCCTGCAAACAGGAACAAAACATCAACACGGACCACTGCAGGGTGAGTTAAGTTCAGAAAACATCACACACACACACACACACACACACACACACACACACACAAGCATAACACAGACACTCCCTCCCCCTCCACCAGAGACAGCTAACAAGACTACAAGGTAAGTTCTGCCTGTTCTCAAATGCCATCAAAAAGTTTATCAATAAATATACTAATAGGTTACAGTTGGTGGCTACTTATGCACACCATTAGAATCTGAATCAGTATTGTTGGATGAAATGTTCAGCAAGATCATAATTTATTTAACGTGATGTCACAGTTGAAATTGTGTGGCCCATTGAATGGGCTTATATGGACTTCAGACTGCAGCGGACTGCAGTGCTTTTTTCAGTCTAGCAAAGCTAGGCAGTTATTGGACAAATTCCTCAAAAACATTTTCAGGGAAGTTCAGCTTCACTGGGGATGAATGGGACTGGGCTGGCAGGGATGCTGAACTCCTCCATGTTGATTGGAGGAAATACCAAAGTGGCTGAACTTCTCCATGTTGATTGGAGGAAATACCAAAGTGGCTGAACTTCTCCATGTTGATTGGAGGAAATACCAAAGTGGCTGAACTTCTCCATGTTGATTGGAGGAAATACCAAAGTGGCTGAACTTCTCCATGTTGATTGGAGGAAATACCAAAGTGTCTGGACTTCTTTTGAGTTGACTGTAAAGTTTTATGTTGATAAAGAAGTCATGAAGTGAAGACGAGATGCAGGCTGCATTCACCTCTCTCTAAATAGTCATGTAAAACATCAAAACATCAAAAACATCTTTTTTCCACCTACGAAATATTGCTAAGGTTAGAAAGTTCCTATCCTTTGAGGATGCTGAAAAATTAATACACGCATTTATTACTTCCAGGCTTGATTATTGCATATTCATTTATTTGTCAGCCTATAGCCTACTATCAGTCTACCATAAATAAAATAGAAAATAGTCACTCACTCTTACATACACACGCACACACACACACACACACATACATTCTCTTTCGCTTTCTGTGTCTGTCTCTCTCTTGCACTCTCATTCGCTCACTCTTACAGACACACACACACACAAAATTACAAACAGAAACACCTATGCACACACACACACAATACAAACACAAATACCTATGCACACACACAAACAGCCACGCACACACACACACACACACACACACACACACACACACACATATACACCTACACGCGCATGCGCACATACACCCACACACACAGCCAGTGGTCTCACTCTTACACAGACACACAAATGCAAAATTACAAACAGAAACACCTGTGCGCACACACACAAACAGTCACACACACAGCTACATGCGCACACATACAGACACACACCTACACGCGCGCACACACAGACACACACCTATACGCGCGCGCACACACACACACACACACACACACTACTAGTAATTGCATGTGTTTTACCTCTTTTTTTAGACCACACACACACAGGCCTCCATCTCCAGTACCCAGTGGTGTGTCCATGAAGAGTGATTGGTCCATGGATGATCCTCCCAAATTCAGCAGTGAACCAGTCCCATCTGGAATAAAGTGAGTTTTGGCACATGGGTGGAGATGTATAGCATTTCACACACACACACACACACACACACACACACACACACACACACACACACACACACACACACACACAGACAAAATTACAAACAGAAACACCTATGCACACACACACACACACACACACACACACACACACACACACACACACACACACACACACACACACACACACACAATTACAAACAGAAACACATACTCACTCACACACACACACACACACACACACACACACACAATTACAAACAGAAACACATACTCACTCACATACACACACACACACATTCTCTTTCCCTCTCTGTCTTTGTCTGTCTCTTGCACTCTCACTCGCTCACTCTTACACACACACACACACACACACACACACACACACACACAATTACAAACAGAAACACCTATGCACACACACACACACACACACACACACAAACTTTCTCTCTCCCTCTCTCTCTATTGAATTCGGTCACTCTTACACAGACATGCACAAATACAAACACAAATACCTTTGCACACACACACACACACACACACACAAAATTACAAACAGAAACACCTATGCGCACACACAAACAGCCACACACACACACACACACACACACACATACACACACACACACACACACACACACACACACACACACACACACACACACACACACACACACACACACACACACACACACACACACATACTGACAGCCACACACACACACACACACACACACACACACACACATACATTCTCTTTCACTTTCTGTGTCTGTCTCTCTCTTGCACTCTCGCGCACTCACTCTTACAGACACACACACACACACACACACACACACACACACACACATTACTAGTAATTGCATGTGTTTTACCTCTTTTTTTCAGACCACACACACACAGGCCTCCATCTCCAGTACCCAGTGGTGTGTCCATGAAGAGTAATCGGTCCATGACTTCCCCACCCCAATTCAGCAGTGAACCAGTCCCTTCTGGAATAAAGTGAGTTTTCACACAAGTGTGTGTGTGTGTGTGTGTGTGAGAGAGAGAGAGAGAGAGAGAGAGAGAGAGAGAGAGAGTGAGCGAGTGAGACTGCAAGAGAGAGACAGACACAGAAAGAGAAAGAGAATGTATGTGTGTGTGCGCACATATAGGTGTGTGTGTGTGTGTGGCTGTTTGTGTGTGTGTGTGTGGCTGTTTGTGTGTGTGCATAGGTGTTTCTGTTTGTAATTCCACTTTTAGTGATCAAAGTGCCTGATTTTGTGGTGGTGTTTTCTACAAATCTGAGAAATTTCACTATTTATTTTCCACTTTAAAATCCATCATATCTGTACATATCTGTACATATGCTACCCTGGGGACAATATTGACAGACAAAACATAAAAACCAGACAGGCTTGTGTACCAAACATTCTGTAGGTATTTAAATGTATAAAACCAGTAAGTTTAAGATAACACAGTGGCTTTGCTTTTGCACAGCACCTCTCCACCTCTTTTCCCATCAGACTCTGGTAGCTTTAATGATGAGTATAGGAACAGTAATGGAGACACAGGACAATGATGAGACTCTGGTAACTTTAATGATGAGTATAGGAACAGTAATGGAGACACAGGACAATGATGAGACTCTGGTAACTTTAATGATGAGTATAGGAACAGTAATGGACATACAGGACAATGATGGGACTCTGGTAACTTTAATGATGAGTATAGGAACAGTAATGGACATACAGGACAATGATGAGACTCTGGTAACTTTAATGATGAGTATAGGAACAGTAATGGACATACAGGACAATGATGAGACTCTGGTAACTTTAATGATGAGTATAGGAACAGTAATGGACATACAGGACAATGATGAGACTCTGGTAACTTTAATGATGAGTATAGGAACAGTAATGGACATACAGGACAATGATGGGACTCTGGTAACTTTAATGATGAGTATAGGAACAGTAATGGAGACACAGGACAATGATGGGACTCTGGTAACTTTAATGATGAGTATAGGAACAGTAATGGAGACACAGGACAATGATGAGACTCTGGTTACTCATAAGGGAGTTTTTCCTTGCCCCTGTTGCTCTTGGGTGCTCCTTCTGTGAAGCGCCAGAGACAATACTATTGTAAAAGGTGCTGTATAAATAAAATTGAATTGAATTGAATTGGTAGCTTTAACGACAGTTTAGCCAAAAGAAGACTCACACACAGTGAATCAAAAAATCTAATCAAGTCTATGTCAAACACACACACACACACACACACACACACACACACACACACTGTCTCTCTCCCTCTCTTTCTTTGTCTCTCTCTTACTCTCACTCGCTCACTCTTACACACACAGACAGAAATACAAACACAAACATCTACACACACACACACACTGAAGAGTGATGGAATAAAGTGAGTTTTGACACACGGGTGGAGCTGTTTAGCATTTTACAAACACACACACACACACACACACACACACACTTTACTCCTTCATGAGCGGGTGAATGTTGCAGTAACACCTTGAAAGGACAGATTCCATCTACAATGTTGATGTTATTCTGTTATGACATAGTAAATCTGAAAACATAACCAAATTATTATTTAGAGACACACACACACACAATGCATATGACTACTGTTTCTTTGTTTGTTGTCTTCTGTCTGTGCAGTGTGTTGAGGTCTTCAGACCCTCAGCCTCCTCTGGATGATGATGATGATGATGATGATGATGATGAACACACAGACATGGCAGAGAGCAGCAGACACCTGCAGACTGAACACACACCACACACAAGGAGCACACAAGGTAAAATAAGACTTCAGTACTGTTGTGTCTTCAGAAGAAGCACAAATATTTTACTGAGTGTTTTACTTGTGTCTATTAGATTGTTGTGTCATTAGAAAAAGATTTTCAACTTTTACTCCTTAATTCCACTCTGTTCCACACAATGTTTTTTATGTACACTGGCAAAAATATTACTATATTATGTAAGTAGTCTTTACTGACACAATACATTAAAGAGCACTGTGCCAAGCATGCAGAATCGGATGTTAAAAATACTCCTTTTGGTCCTTAACTGCTGTCCAGTTCAAGGAATTTGATCTTTTACAAGTCCAATGAACTTGTTATGAGTTGTAGTAATCACTAGAGCCATGCTAAATTATAATTATGATTTTGTATATATTATACATTATTATGTATATATTTTAATATTCTGATTCTGATTCTGCAAACTGACAGAGTGAATTTGAGGGTCCCTGTAGGGTCACTATATCCAGTTGATGATGATGATACTTGCTATATTCTTTTATACATTCCAAACAGATGATGAGGTCCTGAGGAGAGTTAGAGAGAATCATAAAGCCAGTCTGAAGAAGAGGTTTGAGAACATATCTGAAGGCATCATCAAATCAGAAACTCAGACACTCCTCAGTGAGATCTACACAGAGCTCTACATCACAGAGGGGGAGAGTGAAGGGGTGAATAAGGAACATGAGGTTTGGCAGGTAGAGTCAGCATCCAGAGTTCAAACCACAGAAGACACACCAATCAACTGCAATGCCATTTTCAAGCCCTTACCTGGACAAGATAGACTTATCAGAACGGTGATGACTAAAGGTGTTGCTGGCATTGGAAAGACAGTCTCAGTGCAGAAGTTCATTCTTGATTGGATAGATGGAGTAGCCAATCAGGATGTAGATTTTATGTTTCCCCTTTCTTTCCGTGAGCTGAATTTAATCAAGAATGATCAGTATAGTCTTCACAGTCTCCTGCTTGACTTCCACCCTGAGCTGAAGGAACTGAATGATGATGAATATAAAGACTGTCAGATCGTGTTCATCTTTGATGGTTTGGATGAGAGTCGATTGACACTGGATTTTGAACAGAATGTGAACATATCAGATTTAAAACAAACATCATCCATGAATGTTCTGATAACAAGCCTCATTCAGGGAAATCTACTTCCCTCTGCTGTAATCTGGATAACCTCACGACCAGCAGCAGCCAGTCAAATTCCTGCTCAGTACATCAACCAGGTGACTGAAGTAAGAGGGTTCAATCACCCACAGAAGGAAGAGTACTTCAGGAAAAAAATCAGTGATGAGAGAAAGGCCAACAGAATAATTTCACACATTAAGGCATCCAGGAGTCTCCACATCATGTGTCACATTCCAGTATTCTGTTGGATTACAGCCACTGTGCTTCAGCAGATACTCGAACAGGACAATAGCCAGAAAATCCCTAAAACTCTGACTGAGATGTTCATACACTTCTTGCTTATCCAGACCACCAGGAATGACCAGAAGTATCAGGGTGGAAAGGAAACAAACAAAATAAAACTTCTTAAATCACAGAAAGAAATTTTACTGAAATTGTCAGAACTCGCTTTCAAGAATCTTGAAAATGGCAATCTGATGTTTTATGAGGAAGACCTTAGAGAGTTTGGCATTGATGTTAGTGAAGCCTCAGTGTACTCTGGCATGTGCACTGAGATCTTCAAGGAAGAATCAGTCTTTCAAAAAGGGAAGGTATATTGCTTTGTGCATCTGAGCATTCAGGAGTTTCTGGCAGCTGTGTTTGTGTTTCACACTTATGTGACTAAGAACCTTGAGCCTCTGAAATCAATCCTAAGTGAAAAACATGAGAAAGAAGAGGATAAATCATTTTTTTCTTTCCCCCTGTCATTACTTGGTTTGAAAACTGAAATTCATGTGTTACTTAAGAGTGCAGTGGATGAGGCTTTAAAGAGCAGCAATGGACACCTGGATCTTTTCCTTCGCTTCCTTATGGGCATCTCACTGGAGATCAATCAGAGACTTCTGCAAGGTCTTCTGGACAAAATACACTTCACTTCAAAGAGCATTGATGAAACATGTCAGTACATTAAAGAACTCAACAGGGCAGATGTCTCTCCAGAAAGATGCATCAATCTTTTCCACTGCTTGTTTGAAATGAATGATCACTCCATGCACAAAGAAATTCAGAAATTCCTGTCATCACCAAACAACATCAAACAGAAGTTGTCTCCTGCTCACTGTTCAGCACTGGCCCACATGCTTCTCATGTCTGAGGAGTTGCTGGATGAGTTTGACCTGAAGAAATACAACACATCAGATGAGGGACGCAGGAGACTGATCCCAGCTGTGAGGTGCTGCAGAAAGGCACAGTGAGTTTCTGATGGAAATAACTTCAGAGTTTTTACTAAAGTGAGAATAAATATCATGTAATTGGCCTACAGTATCAGCACTGTTACAGATACTCACAGACAGGTGAAATAGTCCTTATGGGAAGATGACATTTTATACTCAACACAGTATTATGGTTGAATTATCAATTAAATGACACTTCCTGTAAAGGTTCAAATTCCCTTGGATACTGTACAGTTGTTCCTAATACCTCCTACTAATCTTGAAAACTGGGTCTGGGTGCTGCACATACCTGTGTTCATTCATGGCAGAAGGAGCTGGCAGTTAATTGCATTACACTAGTACGTAGAGTGTCCCTGATGACAAAGCAAAGTTTTCTTCTTAATGGTACTAAGAATCTGGTCTTCTGTCATTCTCTACTGACCTGTTTGATTAAAGCCAAAAAACCAAACATATCCTTTTAAAATAAAGATCATTTTTGTAGAGTTCAGGTAGGTCAAAATTGACCAGAATCTGTTATATAGTCTTTAACCTGAATCCATAGGTTACTGTACTGAAATCAGACAAGTAAAGTATTTGCCAACAGAATCAAAATGCAGTATAAAGAATCAACAGAGGGACTCTTAGAGGAAAGTGTTTACACTATTTAAAGTTCTCTGTGCATTTCACTACATTTGGATGTGTAGTGACACTTTGTGTGATAATGTCGACTCAATTCAGTGTTTCTCCTTTGCATTATTACCAAATGCTACACCTCTCAACAGTACAGGGAGACACACCAAAGAGTGGAGACTGGTGTGAACTGATAGCTGGTTTGGTGTGTTTCTGTATGTGTTGTTTTTTTTTGTGAGAGAGGAAGTATGTGTTGTGGCTGTGTGTGTTGGCATATATTATTTAATTAGGGCACCTTATAAACAGTGTCCCTCATTAATTTATGAATTTCATTATGCTCTTTTTCAGACTTCAAATGAAAAAAAAAAAACTATAGAAAAAGAGAAATCAATATACTGTGTAAAATATATATTTGTCTGTCCTTGTCATGTTATGTAGACTTGCTGATTGCAAACTGTCAGATAAGTCCTGTAGAATCATGGCTACTGTTCTACAGTCACCAAACTCCCTGATAGAACTGGACCTGAGTCACAATGACCTGGGAGATTCTGGAGCACATCACCTCTCAAAGGGACTGTCTAGTCCACACTGCAAACTGCAGATATTACGGTTGGTGTTGCACATGTATTTCTTGTAGTATATTTGTATAATATTTAGGTGATGATGCCTTAACTTTCCTAATGTGGCAGATGATGTAGTGTAATTCAAAGGGTTTCCACACATCCTGGAGAATCAGATCACTGATTTTCCATTCATAGGAGACACATGAAAGTTTGAGGAATAAGCAGCTTAAAGGTGCAAGTAGTAGTCCTGATAAAATCCTAACAATCCCCCATCCCTACTCACCCTTTCAAGTGAATAGATGATATCAACATTGCATGCTATGCTACACGTTATTCATCTGTTACAGACTTTGATGGAATGCTGAGTGAATGTTGGGAGTCCTGAAGAAAGACTCAAAATAGTTTGGTTACAGACTGAGTGTGTAGTATAGTATAGTGTAGTCTTAAAATAAGAATAACTATTCTTTTGATCTCTCTCTCTCTCTCTCTCTCTGTGTGTGTGTGTGTGTGTTTGTGTTTGTCTATCCTTCTCTTTCAGGCTCAGTAACTGTGGTATCTCAGGTGAAGGTTATGTTTGTCTGGCTCTCTGTCTGATGTTAAACCCCTGCTGTGTGAAAGAGTTGGATGTGAGCAGCAATCATCCTGGAGAATCAGCACAGAAGCTGTTATCTGCTACACTGGAGGATCCTCACCGCAAAGCTGAAGCACTTCAGTATGTGCTCTAAATACACATGAAATGATATGCCATACAACTGAGCTGCAGCTGCCAGCACAGAACAGTACATTTGATTTGTAGTGACTGTAAAGTAGAAAACTCACAATGTGAGTTTAAGAAACATGAAAGGTTAACAACTACATTATTAGATCTGACTTATGAGCAGGACTGCAGATATCAAGATTCACTTTAGATTCTTAGTATCATTATCAAATAGCTACTTGAAACATCAGACAGGTCAAATATTTATCCAAATCATACATTCTTTAAGATAGGATATCATACTTCAATCAAATAAGAATAGTATGTCAGGAATAGGTATATAAATCTCCAAATTCAAATGCAGCCTTAAGATTCATTATTCTGTCAAATATCCTTGCAGACTTGCTGACTGTAAACTCACAGATAAGTCCTGTGAGATTGTGGCTTCAGTTCTACAGTCACCAAACTCCCTGCTGCAGCTGGACTTGAGTCACAATGACCTGGGAGATTCTGGAACTCAGCATCTCTCTGCTGGACTGTCTAGTCCCCACTGCAAACTGCAGACATTAAGGTGAGTGCTAGACATCTCTTTTTGTCTTAGATTCATTGATAACTCTGAAGAATCACTTATGTAGTGCAGTACAATGCATGTTTCCAGAGGAAAGCCCAGGAAAGCGATCATAGAGTGGCTTTTATAAATAGACGTAGGAGTGCTGCCAGCATTGCTGCAGAGGTTGAAGGGGTAGGGGGACTGCCTGTCAGTGTGCAGAGCATATGCAGCACACTGCATCAAACTGGTCTGCATGGCTGTCGTCCCAGAAGGAAGCCTCTTCTGAAGATGGCGCACAAGACAGCCCGCAAACAGTTTGCTGAAGACAAGCAGACTAAGGGCATGGATTACTGGAACCATGTCCTGTGGTCTGATGAGACCAAAATAAATTTATTTGGTTCAGGTAGTGTCAAGTGTGTATGGCGGCAAGCAGACGAGGATTACAAAGACAACTGTGTCCTGCCTACAGTCAAGCATGGTGGAGGAAGTGTCATGGTTTAGGGCTGTATGAGTGCTGCCGGCACTGGGGAGCTACACTTCATTGAGGGAACCATGAATGCCAATATGTAATGTGACATACTGAAGCAGAGCATGATCCCCTCCCTTCAGAAACTGGGCCGCAGGGCGGTATTTCAACATGATAACGCCCCCAAGCACACCTCCAAGATGACCACTGCCTTGCTAAAAAAACTGAGGGTGAAGGTGATGTTCTGGCCTAGCATGTCCCCAGACCTGAACCCAATTGAGCATCTGTGGGGCCTCCTCAAACGGAAGGTGGAGGAGCACAAGGTCTCTAACATCCACCAGCTCTGTGATGTCATCATGGAGGAGTGGAAGAGGATTCCAGTGACAACTTGCAGAACTCAGTGAACTCCATGCCCAAGAGAGTTAAGGCAGTGCTGGAATAATGGTGGCCACACAAATATTGACACTTTGGGCACAATTTGGACATTTTCACTTAGGGGTGTACTCACTTTTGTTGCCAGTGGTTTAGACACTAATGGATGTGTGTTGAGTTATTTTGAGGGAACAGCAAATTTGCACTGTTATACAAGTTATACACTGGCTACTTTACGTTGTGGAAAAATGTTATATCTTCAGACTTCTCCCATGGAAAGATATAATGAAAAATGTGAGGGGTGTACTCACTTTTGTGACATACTGTATTTTGACAAACTTGGCCCTGCACTCACTCGTGCCATTAGCAAAACACATCCCAAATCTGAGGTCAGTCGCTCAAAGCAGAGAGGGGAAAATACAGAAGATCATTATAAAGCTTTGTTGTGATGGTCTGCTGTCATTCTCTAATAACCTGTCTGATTAAAGCCAAAAAGACCAAAAATGTTTGCTCCCACTGTAACGTATTTTGTTGCTCTACCTTGTCCAGGGAGTGGAAGAAGCTTTCAGACAAGTCCCTAGTGCCTACTGAATGCCCTATAGGGTAGTCTAACCTCCATCAGCACTAGACCCACAGTGAAATGCCTTTGTGTGATAGTGTGCCTTAAGTTACAGTACAGTGCTGGTGTATTACATTTACTGCCAGTGTGTCGGTTACAGCTGAGCTGAATACAGTACTTTAGCAGTGTAGTATATGATCTCACTGTGCCCCTGTGGGGTCTCTTCTCTGGCTTCTCTGAAGCCAAGTCAAATCAGGGAAGGAGAAAAGGGGGGAAACAGTGACATCTGGTGGTGTGCATAAATTATAACATCCATGAGCTGGAACCTACAAATGTATAGGCCTACAATAGAGGCCTTCGACTGTGTTTGTTTCACTTGTAAGATGAACACAACACAAAAAAAAAAAAAAAAAAAACTCAGAATATGATTAGGGTCTGAGGTGGGTCATTTAAAGGGTAGAGTGAACACCTGAGCTTGTGTCAGTCAGTGTAAAAGATACTGGTGCCATGCTAAATTAGAGAAATAATCGTGGGGTATTCACAATGTAAAAGGGACATTTTTTAAACTAAAGTAATTCTATACTTCATTATTTTATTTGCTAGTTTGACACAAACAAATTGTTATTAGACGCTGGTCTTAGTGTCAGTGAACAGCATTCAGTCATGTAAGTACTGGGGACTTATTGGGAGTTTCAGTCTAATTTGGACAGTGTTTCACCTTTATGTTATGACCATTGCTCTCTCTCTCTCTCTCTCTCTCTCTCTCTCTCTCTCTCTCTCTCTCTCTCTCTCTCTCCCTCTCTCTCTCTATTCTCTCTCTCTCCCTTTCTCTCTCTCTCTCAGGCTCTCTGATTGTCTCATCTCAGAGAAGGGTTGTGTTTGTCTGGCTTCAGCTCTGACTTCAAACCCCTCCCATCTCAAAGAGCTGGATCTGAGCTACAATCATCCTGGAGAATCAGGACTGAAGCTGTTATCTGCTAAACTGAAGGATCCTGCCTGCAAACTGGAGATACTCAAGTATGTTCAGAAACAAACCTCAGTGTCTATTTGCAATGTTTTAATATTGTTTTGATAGCTGTTCAACTGAATCATAGGTGACCTCTTTCATGCTGTATCCAACAATACAACCATTTAAAATGGAACTTTTGCAAAGTGATCCTGAGGAATAGTGAGAGGATTAGATTTAGACAGGAAGGTGAGCAGACAGACAGTCAGAGAGAGATATGAGCAGACAGACAGGCAAGCAGAGAGTGATATGAACAGACAGACAGACAGAGAGCGAAATGAGCAGACAGACAGGCAGACAGACAGATGAGCAGACAGGGAAATGACAGAGACAGACAGACAGACACATAGACAGACAGACAGACAGGGAGATGAGCAGACAGACAGGGAGATGAACAAATAGAGAGACAGACAGAGAGATGATGATCAGACAGGGAGATGAGCAGACAGACAGGGAGTTGAACACACAGACAGACAGACAGAGAGATGATGATCAGACAGACAGACAGACAGACAGGGAGATGAGCAGACAGACAGTCTGACAGACAGACAGACAGAGATGAGCAGACACAGACAGGGAGATGAGCAGACAGACAGTCTGACAGACAGACAGACAGAGATGAGCAGACACAGACAGGGAGATGAGCAGACAGACAGACAGACAGACAGGGAGATGAGCAGACACAGACAGGGAGATGAACACACAGACAGACAGACAGACAGACAGTGAGATGATCAGACAGACAGACAGACAGACAGACAGACAGACAGACAGACAGACAGGGATATGAGCAGACAGACAGGGAGATGTATAATTTACACCCTTGTGTGACTGAAAGAGAATGAATGAGACAATATAAAGATGGAGAAAGGTTACACACTAATAAGTAAGGGATCATGTATTGTCTTCCGGCCATTATAAGAAAATAAGTCCCGACAGGACGACCAGGACCCCGACACATATCTTACTTATTATGAGAAACTTCACACAACACATCTTTTAAATTTAATTTGTCACTTTTTCATGGCTTCCACTGATAAACAAATAGTGGTACATAAATAAACCAGACCAAGAAAGAATGTAGAGTCAAATGTTTTTCATAGTGTCTCCAACAACTACCACTCCATCTTCTGTCAAATGGTTCATGTGTGTGACAGTTTGTTTTTCTTACAGAACTGACCATGCTTCATTAAACAGAGCACGGCCACGTTTGCTGAGATGTAAGTTTGTATTGTTTATTCACTAGATGTGTTTGGGATTGTTCACAGTTTGAGTGTCTGGTTGTATGTGTGTGTGTGTGTGTGTTCTTCCCCATCATCAAGAACTGAGATGATTTTAGGCAATTAGCCTAATTATTTATTATATATATTATATGTGTGTGGGTGTGTGTTCTACCCAACCTTTTTCATGTGTCTGTTGCTTTGTCTGTCCTGTGTGCGTGTGTGTGTGTGTGTGTGTGTGAACCTCCTCTATTTTCTCCTTCTCTTTTTTGTTCTCCTCCTTTCTCTTCTACCTTTCAGTCTCACTCTCTACTCCTCCTCTCGCTCTTCTCCCTCCTTTACTCTCTGCCCTCTATTTGTGTGTGTGTGTGTGTGTGTGTGTGTGTGTGTGTGTGTGTGCTTTTTGACCTACAGGAAATTTAAAACAGGAAACATTTAAAACTTCACTGTTGTCTTGGGCTACTCTGTAAACAAAGACATGTTAATACACCCTAATTCAAAATGATTTATTTCATAGCAGATAAGGCCTATTGCTATTATCTAACACAGTTTACAAAGCATATTTTCTGTAGGCCCATGTTTCTATAGCCTATGTCACATGACAAAATAGTGATTGTGAAGCCACTGCCCCTGCACTGCTTCAGACTCTGTCCTGATTTCACAACAGGTGACAAAATAGCCTACAGTTTTCTACCTCAGACAGCTTACATTCCAATGCACACATGAAGTTGTTGGACAGGTTCTTTTGTTTAATGTGATTATTGTTGATGCTGGCAAGTTTGTAGTTAGGCTACCTTTAAACGTGATGTTTGGCTTTTCCTGATGAATGTCGTCTGATTTGGCTACCGCTACAAAAACAGGCTAGACCAACCTGAACATCTTCCCTGTTTTTCTGTGGTGTTGCGCCTCGGATTTCATGCATACCCATAATGCAGTAGGGTTTCTCATATGGGGACTTTTCACTGGCCTGTGCACACACTCATCTTTGGGGACTCGGTCAGTTGCAGTGTTACGTGAGGGTTCAGCATTGCATTCGGCCGGTGCTGTGTGCCACTGCATTAATCAGAACCAGCCTTTAGCCCAGTAGGGTAATAGACATTCTGTCAGTCATTCGCTGTCACAGATCCCCTAAACAGACATTTCCCCTCTTGTTTGTGGTCCAAAACTGACGACTCTCTCGCATGGAAAGAAGTCAGGACTTGTTCAAAAAGTAGATTTCTAACAAAACGCCGCTAGTTCTACTGAGCAGCTGACTGCAGGTAACCCTTAGCAGATAACTTGATCTATTTTTGAATGTTGAATGACGGTGAGCTACTCATGACAATGTTGATATTCAAACCTCAGTGTGGAGCTGCTGTAGCTGTATGCTGTGTGTTTCACTGTCAATGGTATTAATGATGAAAGTCATATCTGAAGCAGTCATATTTCAGCAGACCACCAGTGGCAAGTGACTTTCATTTTTTTATCTGACAAACCATATTTTTACTCACACATTTTATACCCTCTTCATCTCCTCCTTTCTTCCTCTTCTCCTCCTCTTTCTGCTCCCTCCATGTCTCTTCCTTCTGCTCTTTCTGTTCCATCCATCTCTCCGCCTCAATTTCTGCTCCCTCCATCTCTCCTCCTCTTTTTCTGTTCCCTCCATCCCATCTGTCCTCCTCTCTTTCTGTTCCTTCCATTTCTCCTCTCCTCCTCTCTTCACATCCCTGTTTTTTTGTGTGTGTGCTATTGTGAGTGTGTGTGTGCGTGTGTGTGTGTCTCTCATTCCATCTCTGCCGTCCTTTTGTGTGTGTGTGTGTGTGAACTAATATCTCTTCTCTCTCTCTTCATCTCTTGTTTTTTTTCTTTTGTCTCCCTCCATCTCTCCTCCTGCTCTTTCTCTGTTTCTTCCATCTCTTCCCCTTCTCTCTTTCTCCTCCTACTCTTTCTGCTCCCTCCATCTCTTCCTTCTCTTCTTTCTGTTCCCTCCATCTGTTCCCCTCCTCCCTTTCTTTTCCTTCCATCTCTCTTCCTCCTTTCTTCCTCTACTCTTCTCCTCATCCTCTTTCTGCTCCCTCCATCTCTTCACCTCCTCTCTTTCCGCTCCCTCCATCTCTCCTTTCTTTTGACTCCCTCCATCTCTCTTCCTTCTCTTCTTTCTGTTCCCTCCATCTCTTCCCCTCCTCCCTTTCTTTTCTTTCTATCTTTCTTCCTCCTCTTTCTTCCTCTACTCTTCTCCTCATCCTCTTTCTGCTCCCTCCATTTCTTCATTTTTTTATTCAAACCATATTTTTACTCACATTTGGCAAGCAGTGGCTGCATATTTTATACACTGTGTGTGTGTGTGTGTGTGCATATGTGCGTGTATGTGTGCCATTGTGGGTCTGTGTGTGTGTGTGTGTATGTGTGCATATGTGTGTGTATGTGAGCCATTGTGGGTCTGTGTATGTGTGTGTGTTGTGTGTCATGTCTGGTCTATCATGTGTGTTTGTTATGTTATGTCTGGTCAGTGGGGTGTGTTGTGTATCATGTGTCTTGTGTATTGTGTGTGTGTGTGTGTGTCTGTTTGTGTCTGCATCTGTTTATGTTTGAGTGTGTTTTATGTCTGGTCTGTTTTGTGTGTGCTTGCGTATGTGTGCATATATGCGTGTGTGTACCATTGTGGGTGTGTGTGTGTGCATGTGTGTGTTTCTCTCATTCTCTCTCTGCCCTCCTTTTGTGTGTGTGTGTGTGTGTGTGTGTGTGTGTGTGTGTGTGTGTGTGTGTCTGTGCATGTGTGTGTCTCTCATTCTCTCTCTGCCCTCCTTTTGTGTGTGTGTGTGTGTGAGAGAGAGAGAGAGAGAGAGAATTTATCTCTTCTCTCTTTCATTCATTGTTTTTCTCTTTTGTCTTTCTCCATCTCTCCTCCTGCTCTTTCTCTGTTTCTTCCATCTATCCCCCTTCTATCTTTCTCCTCCTACTCTTTCTGTTTCCCTCCATCTCTCCCCCTCTTCTCTTTCTGTTCACTCCATCTCTTCCCCTCCTCTCTTTATTTTCCTTCTATCTTTCTTCCTCCTCTTTCTTCCACTACTCTTCTCATCCTCTTTCTGCTCCCTCCATCTCTTCTCCTCTCTTTCTGTTCCCTCCATTTCCGTGTGTGTGTGTGTGCGTCTATTTATGTTTGTGTGTGTTTGGTCAGTTGTGTGTGTGGGAATGTGTTTGTGAGTGTATGTGTAAGTGTGTGCATGTGTGTGTCTGTGTGTGTGTATGTTAGAGTGTGTGACTGAGTAACTGTGTTTGTGTTTGTGTCTGTGTGTGTGAGTGTGTGTGTGTGTGTGTGTGTGTGTGTGGTCTGATGTGTGTGTTTGTGAGTGTGTGTGTTTGTGAGTGTGTGTGCGCTTGTTTGTGTGTTATGTGTGGTCTGTAGTGTGTTTGTGTGTGTGTGGTCTGTAGTGTGTGTTTGTGTGTGTGTTTATTATCTGGACTGTAGTGTGTGTGTGTGTGTGTGCGCGCGCACATGTGCATGTGTGTGTGCGTTCTTGTGTGTGTGTGTGTGTGTGTAAGGGGAGGGGTGTTTGTGTGTGTGTGTGTGTGTGTGTGCGTGTGTATGTGTGTGTGGTCCGTAGTGTGTGTGTGTGTGTGTGTGTGTGTTAAATCTGGTCTGTAGTGTGTATGTGTTTGTGTGTGTGTGTGCTGTCATATTTTCTCTTTTGTTTCTCCCCCGCCTTTTACTCTATCTGTGTCTGTCTGTGTGTGAGTGTTTGTGTTTGTGTGTATCTGTGTTTGTGTGTATGTCTGTGTTTGTGTGTTTCTGTGTGTGTGTGTGTGTGTGTGTGTGTGTGTCCATGTTCTGATGAGGATGTTTCTCTCCTCTCCTCTTGTCTGCAGATGCCTGTAAACTCACACTGGACCCAAACACAGCAGGCAGAAATCTCTCTCTCTCTGAGGGGAACAGAAAGGTGACATGGGTGGATAAGAAGCAGTCGTATCCTGACCACCCAGAGAGATTTGACTACTGGTCTCAGGTGTTGTGTAGAGAGGGTCTGTCTGGACGCTGCTACTGGGAGGCTGAGTGGAGTGGGGGTTGGGCTGGGGCTCATATAGCTGTGGCCTATAAAAGCATCAAGAGGAAAGGGAGGAGTGGTGATGTCATAATGGGCAGGAATGCCAAGTCCTGGAGTCTGTTCTGCTCTCCTCACAGATACTTTGTCAGACACAATAATAAACACACTGACATACCTGCCCCCTCCTCCGGCTCCAGAAGAGTAGGAGTTTACCTGGACTGGCCGGCCGGCACTCTGTCCTTCTACAGCGTCTCCTCTGACACACTCACACACCTGCACACGTTCCACTCCACATTCACTGAGCCCCTCTATCCAGGGGTTTGGAGTCTCTCCTCAGTGTCCCTGTGCCAGATCACATCCTAATCATGTGAACAGGTACGTCCTCCTGTCACCTGTTCATACACTTTTCATTTTTGTGGGTGTGTGTTTGTCTGTATGTATGTTCTCTTTTTGTGTGTGTTATGTCTGATCTGTTCTCTCTCTGTATCTGTCTCTGTTTCTCTGTGTGTGTGTCTGGTACATCCTGTCATCTGTTCATACAGCTTTCATACTCATGTGTGTCTTTGGGCGTTAACTCTTTCTCTGACTCCTCCTCTCTCTATCTGCCCCTCTTCATTTTTCTGCTCCTCCTCTTTCTGTCTTTCTCTTCCTTTCTTTATGCCCTCTTTCCACCTCCCTTTCTCAGTTATCTGTTTTCCTTATCCCTCTATATTTTACTCACTCTCTCTCCCTTCCTTTCCTCCTCCTCTCTTTCTCTTCCTCTGGGCCCTCTATTCCTCTCCTCATCCTTTCTCTTTCTTCCCCCTCTTCTTCCTCTCCACTTACTTCTTTTTTATGCTTCCTTATTTTTCCTCCTTCTCTCTTTCTGTAGTTTTCTCATCTCCCTCCCTTTCTCTCCCCTCTGTCTTCCTCATCCCTCCATTCTATTCTTTCTCATCCTCTATTCTGTTCTTTCCTCTTTGACTCTTTCTTTCTCCCCCTATTTCTGTCTCTTATTTCTCTCTGTCCTTTTCTTTTTCATCCCTCCATCTGTCTCCCTTCCTGATTTTCAGTCCATTTTGCTCCTTCTCTTCTCTCTTCCCCATTTGCCCTCCTTTCTTTTTCTCCATGTTCTCTTTCTTTCTCATCCCTCTATCAGTCCTCCCCCTCTTTTCTCTTTCTTCTCTTTCTCTTACTCTGCCAATTCTCTTCCCTGTCTCTCTCTTTCTCTCTCTCTCTTTCTCTTTTTATTCATCTTCTGTCTTCCCCTCTCTTTTCTATTTTTACTCCTCTCTCTCATCCTCTATCTTCCTCTCCTCCATCTTTGACCCTCTTCCTCTTGTCTTTACTGCCCTCTCTCATCCTCTTTGCTCTTGTTTGTTAGTGTGTGTGTGTGTGTGTGTGTCCCTCTCTATCCCTCCCTTTCTCACACACACACTCACACACACACACTGAGACTCTCTCTCTCTCTCTCTCTCTCACACACACACACACACACACACACACACACACACAATAATAAAGTCTCTGTTACCTGTTTAATCCCAGGCTCCAGAAGAGGAGTGAAGCTGAACTGTTCCACACTCCTTGTGGCCCCTCAGTGTCCCTGTGCCAGATCACACAAGCTGCAGGAACATCAGAGTCACTCTCTTCTACACACACACACACACACACACACACACACACACACACACACACACACACACACACACGCATGCACACAAATGTCTGATAAGATGTTCTGAAATATTCTGTTCATACATTTGATCATTAGTACGTTTTGACACAGTATTTTTTTCTATGTTGTTCTTTTCCTAAATGTCTTTGTGTGTAAAATGTTTATTATCCAGCTCTTCAGAGTGATGCAGCAGGTTTTGGACTTCAGAATCACAACTTCATATCACTGGTAGAATTTCACTGAAAGTGGAAGCAGAGACAGTTGATCAGCTGCATTCTAAAGAATGTTTGTTTCAAATTCAATGTGTGTTTTGAAGTCAATTATTTCTGTTTTAGCAGAAACCACAAAACAATACCACACACACACAAAGACATTCAGTATGTTTACTATGTTGAGTTTGTTTGATAAGTAGCTTTCTGGTAATCAGGGTAATGGATTGTCCACCAGTGACTAAAGGAAAATATGTCAGAATGAACAGGACCCTGATGAGAAGTGGAGGTCAATATATGTATGGTCCCTTAATCAATAACAGCATGAATATGAATATGTAAACCATGTCTATTTTTTCCTGGCATAATATTTCTGAATAAAATGTAAATAAATAAATAAAATCTAAGTCTTTAATGTGATGGTTGTGTCTTCATTTCTTCCTCTCTCTGTGTGAGTGAGGGGGGTTAATAAGGGGGCATCTGTGGGGTATCTTTCCACTCCATCTCTGTCTGAGTGGGAGAAGTTCAGATTAGTGGAAGTACCAGTCAACTTGAACTCCCAACCCATTACATCAGTAGTTGTGAGTAGATATCTGACAAACCTTCAGGATTATTTCCTTTGGTTTGTGATGTAGGGGATTAAAGCTGTCTGATTGTGCAGAGTTCATGTGTGTCTCTGTCTGCAGCTGCTGCTGTTGATCCACACAGGATGTGGGGAAGGGGGAGCATCTACTGGCAGTGGTCAGTCTTGATCCCTGCAGGGAGGGATGTGTGGTGGGTGTAGCATCTGCACCTCCCTGCCATGTCTGGATGCTTGTGGGGGTAGAGGATGGGGAACAGTGGGGTGGGGTGTGGGTGGGTGTGTGGGAGCATCTCCATCCCCCTGCCATGTCTTCTGAGGGGGCAGATAGTTTATCAGCAGCAGTGGGTCTCACACTGGGCAGCTGCTTCTAGTGTCCCTCAGCTCTCCCTGCTCATCACCTCTCTCCTCTCAGTATGGGGAGAAATCTCACAGCACTCTGATTCCCAAGCCTGAGAGAAATGATGACACACATGCCAACCCAGAGATTTTTCTCCATAAAGAGAAGAAGAAATGTGAAATTTAGTGATTGTGATATTTAAACTTATGATGTAGTATCCATGTTTACATGTTACACATGAAGACTGTGTTAGTTACCAGGCCTGAAAGAGTTAAACTCACTGACAAGAGTGAGATCAGGTATTTTGCTCCCTCATGATAGACTACAGCCACACCTGTGACTAATCTACCTGAACAAGTCCAGCTGGTTCTGTACGTCTGAGTTTCAAGGGAACAGATTCAAGGACAATAAAACACTTGATGCACAACATACTGTAAGTTCTCTAATATTTATTTTATGTTGAATTAGGAAACCAATCACTTTAAGGTCATAATGGCACTGTTGTGCTGTTGTGTGTTTTTCTACATTAAGTTTAATTTGTTATGAGTGCTGAATGGATCATCTCTTTCATCTTTGACTCTTGACATGTCCACAGCAGCGACATTCAGCCAGATCTCATTATTGCAGTCAGTGTTAAGGGCAAAGTACAATGTAACATATAGAAACAGAAATGACCATGACATTGCTAGTAAGAACAAGCTGATGATAAGATCATATTTTTTTTTGTTACAAATATGTTACACAGTGAAAAGTAATTCAAATTTCCATACAACATAGATGGTAAAAATGTGCTTTTCCTTCCGAGTAAGATGCACACAGATGTGTCCATGCCCCATAAGTAGAGAGGAGACTAAAGAGAAAGAACTAGAATAATACACTCATTTGCATTTCCATACATTTTTTTCAGTAGTTTTGTTTTGATGACGGGAGTTAAACAGCTAAAACACACCCTGGAACATCATTCCAGCACATTCTCTGTGGTGGCCAGTTGTATGGAAATGACTGTATGACTGTATACAGGTGTCCCCTCAGAACCAGCTGAAATATTTATTTCTGTATAATTCATACATGGGTGATTGTGTCTGATAGTGTATTTGACAAGGCTTTGGAGTGACGTGTTTGTACCTGTTGCTGTCACTACTGGAGCTGATTGGTTCTGATT
>JAIFZK010000121.1:255000-262500 GCA_027481765.1 Tenualosa thibaudeaui | reverse complement strand
TACGGAGATTTTCAAGTCAGAGTCTGTGCTTCACCAGAAGGTCTACTGCTTTGTGCATCTGAGCATTCAGGAGTTTCTGGCAGCTGTGTTTGTGTTTCACTCTTATGTGACTGAGAACATTCAGCCATTGAAATCACTTCTAAGTGAAGAACATAGACAGGAACCCAACCCTATTTTATCATCTCTTCAATCAGTGTTTGGCTTCCAATCACAAGACCATCTCCATGTGTTGCTGAAGAGTGCAGTGGATGAGGCTTTGAAGAGCAGGAATGGACACCTGGATCTTTTCCTTCGCTTCCTTATGGGCATCTCTCTGGAGAGCAATCAGAGGCTTCTTCAAGGTCTATTAAATCAAGTACACAACACCTCAAAGAGCATTAAAGAAACATGTCAGTACATGAAGAGGCTTAACAGTGAGGATCTCTCTCCTGAAAGATGCATCAATCTTTTCCACTGCTTGTTTGAAATGAATGATCACTCCATGCACAAAGAAATTCAGAAATTCCTGTCATCACCAAAGAACATCAAACAGAAGTTGTCTCCTGCTCACTGTTCAGCACTGGCCCACATGCTTCTGATGTCTGAGGAGGTGCTGGATGAGTTTGACCTGAAGAAATACAACACATCAGATGAGGGACGCAGGAGACTGATCCCAGCTGTGAGGTGCTGCAGAAAGGCACGGTGAGTTTCTGATGAAGATGGATAAATGATGATGTCAGTTCCTTGATGCGGACTGTGCTAAATCTAGAGATTAAATGTCATTTTGAAATCACTGTCTACTATTATGACTAATTGTAATTTTGATGTTACTGCTGTTGACTGCTGTACAACACTAACAACAACTGGTTTGCAGTTTGTTATCAAAAGAGACTGTAAATTAATATGTTGTATGTTTTTGAAAACGTTTTCAAAAAGAATTTGTAAGGGCATTTGACATCTGCCTCTTATAACCTACACACACTTGACAGTATTCCACTTAATAATATATGGCGTCAAAGCTTTCAGTCATGCAGGATGGCTTTTCATAAGGTCAAAGGCCTTTCTTTTTTATGTCAGTTTGGACCTCCTCAAATGGGTAATTAAAAAAAAATGTACTCCAAAGTGGAGATATTTAAAAATGCAAGATTGTGTGGTTAAAAAAAATCAGTAGAAAAAGAGAAATCAATATACTGTGTAAAATATATATTTTTCTGTCCTTGTCATGTTATGTAGACTTGCTGATTGCAAACTGTCAGATAAGTCCTGTAGAATTGTGGCTACTGTTCTACAGTCACCAAACTCCCTGATAGAACTGGACCTGAGTCACAATGACCTGGGAGATTCTGGAGCACATCACCTCTCAAAGGGACTGTCTAGTCCACACTGCAAACTGCAGATATTACGGTTGGTGTTGCACATGTATTTCTTGTAGTATATTTGTATAATATTTAGGTGATGATGCCTTAACTTTCCTAATGTGGCAGATGATGTAGTGTAATTCAAAGGGTTTCCACACATCCTGGAGAATCAGATCACTGATTTTCCATTCATAGGAGACACATGAAAGTTTGAGGAATAAGCAGCTTAAGGGTGCAAGTAGTAGTACTGATAAAATCCTAACAATCCCCCATCCCTACTCACCCTTTAAAGTGAATAGATGATATCAACATTGCACACTATGCTACACGTTATTCATCTATTACAGACTTTGATGGAAAGCTGAGTGACTCTTGGGTGTCCTGAAGAAAGACTCAAAATGGTTACAGACTGAGTGTGTAGTATAGTATAGTGTAGTCTTAAAACAAGAATAACTATTCTTTTGATATCTCTCTCTCTTTCTCTCTCTCTCTCTCTCTCTCTGTATGTATGTGTGTGTGTGTGTGTGTGTGTGTGTGTGAGAGAGAGTATGTGTGTGTGTGTTTGTGTTTGTCTACCCTTCTCTTTCAGGCTCAGTAACTGTGGTATCTCAGATGAAGGTTATGTTTGTCTGGCTCTCTGTCTGATGTTAAATCCCTCCTGTGTGAAAGAGTTGGATGTGACCAACAATCATCCTGGAGAATCAGCACAGAAGCTGTTATCTGCTACACTGGAGGATCCTCACCGCAAAGCTGAAGCACTTCAGTATGTGCTCTAAATACACATGAAATGATATGCCATACAACTGAGCTGCAGCTGCCAGCACAGAACAGTACATTTGATTTGTAGTGAGTGTAAAGGACACATCTCTAAATATGAATATTGGCATGTGAAACATGAAAAGTTAACAAGTACATTAAGTGATCGAACCTATCAGCAGGACTGCAGATATTAAGATTCACTTTAGATTCTTAGTATTCTTAGACAAATATTTATCTAAATCATACATTCTTCAACATCGGATATCATACTTAAATTAAAGAAGACATGTCTGTCATTCTTTAACATGAATGCATAGGCTTTCGTACTTCAATCAAATAAGAATAGCATGTTGTAACTGGTATATAAATATGTATCTCCAAATCCAAATGTAGCCTTAAGATTCAACTCTTCTTAGGAAGAGAACTGTTTACACATTTCTCTGTGTGTTTTACTACCTTTAGTCAATTACATGTGTACAGACACTTTGTGTAATATGTTTTATTTCAGTATTCTGTCAAATATCCTTTCAGACTTGCTGACTGTAAACTCACAGATAAGTCCTGTGAGATTGTGGCCTCAGTTCTACAGTCACCAAACTCCCTGCTGCAGCTGGACTTGAGTCACAATGACCTGGGAGATTCTGGAACTCAGCATCTCTCTGCTGGACTGTCTAGTCCCCACTGCAAACTGCAGACATTAAGGTGAGTGCTAGACAAGAACAAAGCATGTTTCCCAGGAAAGCGAAGGTAAATGTGTGCAGGCAGGTCCTGAATCTGCAATATCATTTGGGTTCATATGGAACAGTCTGGAACAGTCCAAAGTAGTGAATGTTGAACTTGCATGTTTTAGTTGCATGTAACATCAGTCTTGTGGTGCTCTAAGAGGCACCATATAGACGTTTGTGTGTTGTTACCAAATTCTTTTATGCACCCCAAACACAGACCTTACAGAAGTCATGTGTGTGGTGTTGGACAAGATATCTTTTAATATGATCAGTCATAGCTCACATTCAGACACTTCAGGTTACAACACTTCATGTAGATTAACAGGCTGTGTTCCCTGTGGGTTACCATGTGTCTGCATGCATGATCTGTGAATTGAATTCAACATGTACAGTATATCATTGAGGAGAGACATGGTGATCCCTTTGAATGGTATGTGGTGTATTTGACACCAAAAGATGATGGGCTAGTGAACACAGGATCATGGAGTGGCTTTTACCTGCACATGGATTCAGCACTGCACCGTGACCACACAGAATACGCATGAGAGGGGGAGTGGCTACAGTGGATAGAGTGTGTGCTTCTTCTTATCTAACAACATATTTTGCCAAACTTGGCACTGCACTCACTCGTGCCATTAGCAAAACACATGCCAAATCAGAGGTCAGTCACTCAAAGCAGAGAGGGGAAAATCAGAGTGAGAGGCTCAAATGTTTGTTTAGTTCTGTGTTCTATTTTCACAAGGGGGAGGATGGAAAATGTTGCTTCATGCAGACCA
Source organism: Tenualosa thibaudeaui (assembly GCA_027481765.1). Taxonomy (NCBI): domain Eukaryota; kingdom Metazoa; phylum Chordata; class Actinopteri; order Clupeiformes; family Clupeidae; genus Tenualosa; species Tenualosa thibaudeaui. Next base: position 258,903 of record JAIFZK010000121.1, on the reverse strand, counting down.
GAATCAAGCACTCATAGGCTGATATGAAAGATCATTAAAAAGTTTGTATTGTGAGATCATGTGACATTTCCACTTATGCAGAACAGAATTATTCATGTTTGCTCCCACTGTAACATATTTGGCCAGGCAGTGGAAGAAGATTTCAAACAAGTCCTGTAATTAGTCACACACATAATGAGGAAGAAGCAAAGTCTAGCAAATCACCTGATGTTCAATTGTCTTACATGATGAGGAAATGCAGGTTAGATTAGTGTAGCCTGTAACTCAGGCTCACTTTTAGTCTGAAACCTAATAGTGCAGCAGTGTTGTGATAGTGTGCCTTAAGTGTGTGTAAAACCACCTCCACTTTTCTGTCTCATTTGTTTAGTTTGGTTAATTCTTTACTGGTGTCTTTATTTGGCGAGGCCTATTCCTTTTCCTACCTCTGTCAGCCAGGGCGGGGAAGCACTAGAGGGGTTGTGAGGGCTTATTCCTAGCTTATGCCATTCAGGCTTGGTGAGTGTGCTGCTCATACAAGCCTGTGTGGTGTGCTGTTATGAAGTTCTATTTGTGTGTAGTGAACTAGAGTATTATCCCTGACACTTGGGCTTGGGACATGTGCTGCTCATACAAGCCTGGGTGGTGGGTGAGTTGTTGGTGTGCAGTGTACTGTGACCATGACCCTCTGGTTGAGTGTAGTGTATAGTCAAACTGATTCCAGAGCCACTTCTGAACCTACTATTTGGGTTTTAAAATCTTTTTCACAGTTTATAAGCAGTATCCTAGGCTAAATGAGAGTAGTAGTAGTAGCCAACCAGAGTGTGTTTTACAGCATTGTCTTTAGCCTTAGAACATTATAACATATAACATTACAACATTATAACTTTCCGGGGGCCGAAAATGCATGTTCATTGCGGGTTGAGTAATGTAAACATAAGTCATGTTTTTGGCCTCCTGTTGCCTGAAGCCAAGTCAAATAGGGGAAGGTGAAAAAGGAGGAAACAGCGACATCTGGTGGTGAACACATATTATAACATCCATGAGCTGGAACCAAACAAATGTATAGGCCTGCAATAGAGGCATTTGACTGTGTTTGTTTCACTTGTAAGATGAACACATAAGAAAACTACAAAAAAAAACCTCAGAATATGAGTAGGGTCAGAGGTGGGTCAGTTAGAGGGTAGAGAGAACATCTGAGTTTCTCTATGTTATGACCATCTCTCTCTCTCTCTCTCTCTCTCTCTCTCTCTCAGGCTCTCTGATTGTCTCATCTCAGAGAAGGGTTGTGTTTGTCTGGCTTCAGCTCTGACTTCAAACCCCTCCCATCTCAAAGAGCTGGATCTGAGCTACAATCATCCTGGAGAATCAGGACTGAATCTGTTATCTGCTAAACTGAAGGATCCTGTCTGCAAACTGGAGATACTCAAGTATGTTCAGAAACAAACCTCAGTGTCTATTTGCAATGTTTTAATATTGTTTTGATAGCTGTTCAACTGAATCATAGGTGACCTCTTTCATGCTGCATCCAACAATACAACCATTTAAAATGGAGCTTTAGCAAAGTGATCCTGACAAATAGTGAGAGGATTAGATTTCAGACAGGAAGGAGAGCAGACAGACAGACAGACAGACAGACAGACAGGGAGAGAGACAGACAGGGAGATGATCAGACAGGGAGATGATCAGACAGGGAGATGTATAATTAACACCTTTGTGTGACTGAAAGAGAATGAATGAGACAATATAAAGATGGAGAAAGGTTACACACTAATAAGTAAGGGATCATGTATTGTCTTCCAATCATTATAAGAAAATAAGTCCCGTGTGACAGGAATGAATGAGACAATATAAAGATGGAGAAAGGTTACCACTAATAAGTAAGACATGTATTGTCCGACATAAGAAAATAAGTCCCGACAGGACGACCAGGACCCCGACACATATCTTACTTATTATGAGAAACTTCACACAACACATCTTTTAAATTTAATTTGTCACTTTTTCATGGCTTCCACTGATAAACAAATAGTGGTACATAAATAAACCAGACCAAGAAAGAATGTAGAGTCAAATGTTTTTCATAGTGTCTCCAACAACTACCACTCCATCTTCTGTCAAATGGTTCATGTGTGTGACAATTTGTTTTTCTTACAGAACTGACCATGCTTCAGTAAGCAGAGCACGGCCACGTTTGCTGAGATGTAAGTTTGTATTGTTTATTCAATGGCTGCATCTGGGATTGTTCACAGTTTGAGTGTCTGGTTGTGTGTGTGTGTGTGTGTGTGTGTCAGTCCGGTCCGTCTTCCTTTCCTCTATCTCTGATCGTTGAGTTTGGCGCACACACTTTTTTTTCTGAGTTTTCTCTTGCTCCTCCTCTATTTTCTCCTTCTCTCTTTTTGTTTTCCTTTCTGTCTTCCCCTTTTCTCCTCTCTATCCCTCTTTCATCTTTCTGTCTTTCTCATCCCTCCATCCCACCAACCTCCTCCTTTCTGTTCCTTCTGTCCATCCTTCTCTTCTCTCTCTTCTCTCCTCCACCTGTGTTCACTCACTCTTTCTCATTCCTCCATCTGTCTCTCATGCTCATATTTCTCTTCTACCTTTCATTCTCTCTCTCTACTCTCTACTTCTTCTCCCTTCTTCACTCTCTGCCCTCTATGTGTGTGTGTGTGTGTGTGTGTGTGTGTGTGTGTGTGCATGCAAAGGTTGATTTTTTTTTCTGTGTTTTCTCTTTCTCCTGCTCTATTTTCTCCTACTCTTTTTGTTCTCCTTTCTCTTCTACCTTTTATTCTCTCTCTCTACTCCTCCTCTTGTTCTTCTCCCTTCCTCACTCTCTGCCCTCTATTTGTTTGGTTATTCTATTATTGTGTGTTTGTGGTGTGTGTGTGTGTGTGTGTGTGTGTGTGTGTGTGTGTGTGTGTCTGTTATGTCTGGTCTGTTGTATGTGCCTTTGTGTGTATGTGGTTGCATGCGTGTGCATATGTGTGGGTGTGTGTGCCATTGTGTGTGTGTGTGTTCGTGTGTGCATGTGTGTGTGTGTCCCTCATTCTCTCTCTGCCCTCCTTTTGTGTGTGTGTGTGTGTGTGTGTGTGTGTAAGAACTTGTCTCTTCTCTCTCTCTTCATCTCTTGTTTTTCTCTTTTGACTCCCTCCATCTCTCCTCCTGCTCTTACTCTGTTTCCTCCATCTATTCCCCTTCTCTCTTTCTCCTCCTACTCTTTCTGCTCCCTCCATCTCTCCTTTCTTTTGGCTCCCTCCATCTCTCTTCATTCTCTTCTTTCTGTTCCCTCCATCTCTTTCCCTCCTCTACTCTTCTCCTCATCCTCTTTCTGCTCCCTCCATCTCTTCTCCTCTCTTTCTGTTCCCTCCATTTCTCCTTTCCTCCTCCCTCTTTCTATTTCATCCCCTCTGTTTTAACTTTCTCTTCCCCTTTTTCCTCTCTCTCTCTCTGTGTTTGTTTGTGTGTGTGTGTGTGTGTGCGTTATATCTGGTCTGTTGTGTGTGCGTTTGTGTGTGTGTATGTGTTTGTGTGTTATGTTACATCTGCTCTGTAGTGTGTGTGTGTGTGTGTGTGTGTGTGTGTGTGTGTGTGTGTGTGTGTGTGTGTGTGTGTGTGTGTGTGTGCGTGCGTGCGTGTTATATCTGGCCTGTAGTGTGTGTGTGTGTGTGTGTGCATGTGCGTGTGTTTGTGTCCTTGTGTGTTTGTGTGGTCTGATATGTCAGATATGTGTGTTATGTTAAATATTCTCTGTAGTGTGTGTGTGTGTGTGTGCTTATGTGTGTGTGTGTGCGTGTTTGTGTGTGTGAGTACTTTCTTATGTCCTCTATTTTGCCCCCCCCTCTTTTCCTCTATCTCTGTGTGTATGTGTGTGTGTGTGTGTGTGTGTGTGTGTGTGTGTGTGTGTGTGTGTGTTTGTATGTGTGTGTA
>JAIFZK010000121.1:230000-252500 GCA_027481765.1 Tenualosa thibaudeaui | reverse complement strand
CCCTGTGCCAGATCACACAAGCTGCAGGAACATCAGAGTCACACTCTCCTACACACACACACACACACACACACACACACACACACACACACACACACACACACAAGATGTTCTTAAATACTCATGGGTGTATTCTGTTCATACATTTGATCAATAGTACATTTTGACACAGTATTTTTCGATGTCGTTCTTTTCCTAAATGTCTTTGTGTGTAAAATGTTTATTATCCAGCTCTTCAGAGTGATGCAGCAGGTTTTGGACTTCAGAATCACGACTTCATATCACTGGTAGAATTTCACTGAAAGTGGAAGCAGAGACAGTTGATCAGCTGCATTCTAAAGAATCTTTGTTTCAAATTCAATGTGTGTTTTGAAGTCAATTATTTCTGTTTTAGCAGAAACCACAAAACAATACCACACACACACAAAGACATTCAGTATGTTTACTATGTTGAGTTTCTTACCTTGTTTTGGCAAGTAGCTTTCTGATAATCAGGATAATGGATTGTCCACCAGTGACTAAAGGAAAATATATCAGGACTGGTGGTCAATATAATTCTGCTCCCTTAATTAATCAATAACAGTATGAATATACATAAAGCATGTCTATTTTTTCCTGGCATAATATTTCTGAATAAAATGATCTAAATCTTTATTGTGATGGTTTTGTCTTCATTTCTTCCTCTCTGTGTGAGTGAGGGGGGTTAATAAGGGGGCATCTGTGGGGTATCTTTCCACTCCATCTCTGTCTGAGTGGGAGAAGTTCAGATTAGTGGAAGTACCAGTCAACTTGAACTCCTAATCCATTACATCAGTAGTTGTGAGTAGGTATCTCACAAGTAAACAGGATTATTTCATTTGTGAGACAGGAAACTAGCCTGATACTAAAACCAGCCCCTCATTCTACATTTCCTTTCACACAGAGGGTCTGGCCATTTGGTAGTGAGAAATTGTTAGAGGTGTATAAGATTAAAAATATTGAATCAGGCCTTGACTGATAGTATTCTAGCTCTATATTCACAAACCTCCCTCACAGAATTGTAAATGGGTTTATACAGCACTTTTCCACTCCTCAAAGCACTTTAATGTGCCTCACATCCCCCTATTTGCACACACACACTCACACCCATTCACAAAAAAACACTGGTAGTGGAGGCCGTCACGCAAGGTGTCAGCCTGCTCACCAGGAGCAGTTTGGGGTTCAGTGTCTTGGTCAAAGACTCTTGGACAGGGTCAGGAGGAGCTGGGCTCAACCCTGCAACCCCCTGAACAGCACCTCTACTTCTAGAAATATAATACTATAGTTTTCACTATTGATAAAACACCAAACTCTCAAATGCCCGAACACATTTATTGAATTTCTTATGAGTAAAAACCTCAGATTAGTTTCCCCTAGGTAGGAAGAATTTTCTAGGTAAAAAGCATGTTAGACACACAGACAATCACATCCATTTCCTCAAGGTTTAGCTATTCACAGATTGTTTGCACACAAAATGTTTGCAGATTAAACAGAAGTCATTAGCTGTGGAGTTGAACTTGTCTACAGCTTCTCTCTCTTTGTTTCTTCATGCAGACCTACCAGTCAGTCCGTGATCATCCTGAGTCTAAACATTTATCTGGTATCAATTTCAGCCAAAGTCTGTGTTTTGAGGCTGTTAGGAAATCTGTCTCTTCACTGAAGGAGCAGCTGGAGAATCTCTGCAAGCTGGAAGTTATTGAGATTTCTGGAGCTGGTTGGTCACATTCCTGTCATATGTTTAATTACTCCTTGGACTGTACGTTTCAGGAACTGTCTTGAAATGTCAAGAAAAAAAAATAAAACGTTATTTATGGAAATCCGTTTCACTTAGAAACTTGTAAGACAACAGGCAACTGCTGCCGCTGAACTTGTGTGTGCTGAGAACTTCCTCCTCTACTTCAGAGTTTTAAAGTCCCCAGCCTGCCATGGCCACATTCTGCCAACAGAGGGAGACTGTACTGAGCAAAGTTTACATTTCAATCTCTAGAGCAGACTGGTGTTCTTATAAAGTTGCCAAGCACCTGAAATGTGATAGTATTCCCACTAGAGGGCAGAAGTGTGGTGGACTCTTGTGGAGAGCCTCTCTCTCTTTCACTGTGGCAAATGTAGTGGTGGCTCATGGGCTGTTATACTCCACTGTTGCCACAGGAGGGAGCCTGTTTGTCTTTAGGGAAGGCCAGAGTTCCAAACCGAGAAATGCCTGTACTGAGGAGAGTTTACCACCAGATGGTGCTTAACTAGAGCACTGTGAACATACAAAATGAGAAGGAAATGTGACTTTTTTCCATGGCAGACATAACTATGCAGATTACAGTAGTGAATTAACCATTTTCAAACAGTTTTGTACATTTGTAACAGACTGAAATTTAATGCAAAGCCAGACTCAGTATGAGTTTGCATGTTACCCAAATGACAACATGAAACTGAAACGGGCTTGACTGCATATGCTACTGAGTGTCTTTGTGGAAGGTGCTGTTTGAAAGTTATCAACCCAAGGTGCCATTCCAGTGACGTTGTTGTATCAGAAGGGCCTGAGTGGACCTGAGTGGTCAAACTCATTCTACAGCCTAAATACACTTTGCATTGGCAAACAGCTTTGGCAAAAGTGTTTAATTTCCATTTTATTATTTGAATTATCTAATTCAAAATTATTCAAGATATTGAATTTCAAGTCAGAGTTAAATTAGCGGAGCTCTAGAATATAATATAACAGGGCTCTGGATTGATTCACATGGCATTTGTCCTTTAAATATCTATTTCGCTCTCTTTTTACACAAAGGGAAAGAGAATTGTTACAAACTGGTTGGTGTTAGATATCAGTGTGTTCATAATTGCTTAATGGACTTTATTTACTTTATTTACATTACTTTATTTATAAAAGCGTGTCTGTTTATAGACTGTATATATTTGTCCTGATGATGGATGATAACTAAGGTCACAATTCTACACAGATCTAGACAGATCTAGACAGACAGACAGACTGACAGACAGACAGACAGACAGACAGATCTAGACAGACAGACAGAGAGACAGACAGATCTAGACAGACAGACAGACAGACAGATGCTTTATTGATCCCAAATGAAACCTCATGTGTGCTGAGGTAGTTAGAGAGAGGATGGTAGGTAGTTCAATAGTGATTCACAGTGCAGGTATATTAGTGACTGGAGGTAGTTAGAGAGAGGATGGTAGGTAGTTCAATAGTGATTCACAGTGCAGGTATATTAGTGACTGGAGGTAGTTAGAGAGAGGATGGTAGGTAGTTCAATAGTGATTCACAGTGCAGGTATATTAGTGACTGGAGGTAGTTAGAGAGAGGATGGTAGGTAGTTCAAGATTGATTCACAGTGCAGGTATATTAGTGACTGGAGGTAGTTAGTGAGGATGGTAGGTAGTTCAATAGTGATTCACAGTGCAGGTATATTAGTGACTCGAGGTAGATAGATAGAGGAAGGTAGGAAGATCAAGACTGATTCACAGTGCAGGTATATTAGTGACTGGAGGTAGTTAGTGAGAGGATGGTAGGTAGTTCAAGAGTGATTCACAGTGCAGGTATATTAGTGACTATACAAATAAAAGATGTGCAAAGATGCATTTGCAAGCAGCTAAAAGTATAAAGTGTGCAGGTAGATGGGTGAGGGCAGGTGTGAGTTTGTCTCCAGAGAGACTCTTCAGGTATTCAGGTGTTTGAATGAAATGTGTTTATTTCAGGTTTAGATGGAAAGCTGCTTCTGTGCTCTGTGGCTCTCACACATCATCTGCATCATATTTTCTCTTCAGACATGACCCAGGTGACCTTTCAGGGATACTACATATATGATAAGACTGTGTGTTTTATTTCACTCTTGTGCAAGAAAGGATTCAGTGGTAGCTCTGTTGAAAAGGACTTGGCAAACACCACAGCCAGTAGTGCAAAACCTTCTGGAAAGGAATTGTGTGAAACAATTCAAATAAAAGGCAGTAAAATGTAAATAGTGTGGTAGTGGTGCAACAACAGTGAGATTGTGACCAACCCACTATATTCACAACAGGTGGATTTAGTGATGGTGAAATATCAGCCTTTCCACCAGCCAGGGGAATTCAGTGCCTCTTTGGTCTGTGTGCTGGATGTGTGTCCCACCAGTGCCAACCACAAGGAGGCCCAAGTGTGTGTGCATATGTGCGTGCACACGTGTGTGTGTGTGTGTGTGTGTTTGTTTGTCTGTGTCTCTGCTCTGTTTTCTTTTTTTTCTCTCCTCCTCCTCCCTGTGTGTCTGGTGTGTGTGTGTGTGTGTGTGTGTGTGTGTGTGTGTGTGTTTGTGTACTCTTATGTTCTCCCCTTTTTTGTCCCTTCCCCTTCTTCAGCTCTGTGTGTGTGTGTGTGTGTGTGTGTGTGTGTGTGTGTGTCCACTCTATTCTTCCTCTCTATTCTGTTCTTTCCTCTTTGACTCTTTCTTTCTCCCCCTCTGTCTGCCCCTTTTCTATTTTATTTCTCTCTGCCCTTTTCTTTTTCTCTTTTCATCCCTCCATCTGTCTCCCTTCCTGTTCTTCAATCCTTTCAGCTCCTTCTCTTCTCTCTTCCCCCTCTGCCATCCTTTCTTTCTCTCCATGTTCTCTCTCTTCCTCATCCCTCTATTTATCCTCCTCCTTCTGCGTTCTTTCTGCCCTTTCTCTCACTCTGTCTATTCTCTTCCTTGTCTCTCTTTCTCTCTCTATCTCTTTCTCTTCTCTTTTTTTTCATCTTACTTTTCTGTCTTCCCCTCTCTTTTCTATTTTTACTCCTCTCTCTCATCCCTCCTTCTTTCTTCCTCTCCTCCATCTTTGACCCTCTTCCTCTTGTCTTTACTGTCCTCTCTCATCCCTCCTTCTTTCTTCCTCTCCTCCATCTTTGACCCTCTTCCTCTTGTCTTTACTGCCCTCTCTCATCCTGTCTTTGCTCTTGTTTGTTAGTGTGTGTGTGTGTGTGTGTGTGTCCCTCTCTATCCCTCCCTTTCTCATACACACACTCACACACACACACACACACACTGAGACTCTCTCTCTCTCTCTCTCACACACACACACACACACACACACACAATAATAAAGTCTCTGTTACCTGTTTAATCCCAGGCTCCAGAAGAGGAGTGAAGCTGAACTGTTCCACACTCCTTGTGGCCCCTCAGTGTCCCTGTGCCAGATCACACAAGCTGCAGAAACATCAGAGTCACTCTCTTCCACACACACACACACACAAACACACACACACACACACACACACACACACACACACACACACACACACGCACACAAATGTCTGATAAGATGTTCTGTCCTCTCTCATCCCTCCTTCTTTCTTCCTCTCCTCCATCTTTGACCCTCTTCCTCTTGTCTTTACTGCCCTCTCTCATCCTGTCTTTGCTCTTGTTTGTTAGTGTGTGTGTGTGTGTGTGTGTGTGTGTCCCTCTCTATCCCTCCCTTTCTCATACACACACACACACACACACACACACTGAGACTCTCTCTCTCTCTCTCACACACACACACACACACACACACACAATAATAAAGTCTCTGTTACCTGTTTAATCCCAGGCTCCAGAAGAGGAGTGAAGCTGAACTGTTCCACACTCCTTGTGGCCCCTCAGTGTCCCTGTGCCAGATCACACAAGCTGCAGGAACATCAGAGTCACTCTCTTCTACACACACACACACACACACACACACACACACACACGCACACACACGCATGCACACAAATGTCTGATAAGATGTTCTGAAATATTCTGTTCATACATTTGATCATTAGTACGTTTTGACACAGTATTTTTTCTATGTTGTTCTTTTCCTAAATGTCTTTGTGTGTAAAATGTTTATTATCCAGCTCTTCAGAGTGATGCAGCAGGTTTTGGACTTCAGAATCACGACTTCATATCACTGGTAGAATTTCACTGAAAGTGGAAGCAGAGACAGTTGATCAGCTGCATTCTAAAGAATGTTTGTTTCAAATTCAATGTGTGTTTTGAAGTCAATTATTTCTGTTTTAGCAGAAACCACAAAACAATACCACACACACACAAAGACATTCAGTATGTTTACTATGTTGAGTTTGTTTGATAAGTAGCTTTCTGGTAATCAGGGTAATGGATTGTCCACCAGTGACTAAAGGAAAATATGTCAGAATGAACAGGACCCTGATGAGAAGTGGAGGTCAATATATGTATGGTCCCTTAATCAATAACAGCATGAATATGAATATGTAAACCATGTCTATTTTTTCCTGGCATAATATTTCTGAATAAAATGTAAATAAATAAATAAAATCTAAGTCTTTAATGTGATGGTTGTGTCTTCATTTCTTCCTCTGTCTGTGTGAGTGAGGGGGGTTAATAAGGGGGCATCTGTGGGGTATCTTTCCACTCCATCTCTGTCTGAGTGGGAGAAGTTCAGATTAGTGGAAGTACCAGTCAACTTGAACTCCCAACCCATTACATCAGTAGTTGTGAGTAGGTATCTGACAAACCTTCAGGATTATTTCCTTTGGTTTGTGATGTAGGAGATCAAAGCTGTCTGACTGTGCAGAGTTCATGTGTGTCTCTGTCTGCAGCTGCTGCTGTTGATCCACACAGGATGTGGGGAAGGGGGAGCATCTACTGGCAGTGGTCAGTCTTGATCCCTGCAGGGAGGGATGTGTGGTGGGTGTAGCATCTGCACCTCCCTGCCATGTCTGGATGCTTGTGGGGGTAGAGGATGGGGAACAGTGGGGTGGGGTGTGGGTGGGTGTGTGGGAGCATCTCCATCCCCCTGCCATGTCTTCTGAGGGGGCAGATAGTTTATCAGCAGCAGTGGGTCTCACACTGGGCAGCTGCTTCTAGTGTCCCTCAGCTCTCCCTGCTCATCACCTCTCTCCTCTCAGTATGGGGAGAAATCTCACAGCACTCTGATTCCCAAGCCTGAGAGAAATGATGACACACATGCCAACCCAGAGATTTTTCTCCATAAAGGGAAGAAGAAAGAAACTAATTCAAATGGTCTTTGCCTTTATCTTAGTAAAAGCACATTCAACTGCCTCTGTGTATGAAATGCACTTCATGAATAAACTTGTCTTGCCTAGTCTTCCTGCCTTACTCTTCTTCCTCCTCCTCTCTTCCCATTCACTCTTTCTATCATTCTCTAAAAATAGTGTTACAAAAGAATCACAGAACAACATGCTGCTTTCGTCAGGTCGGTAGTTGTAATAGTGTGTAAATGGCAATACATAGCAAATGGAGCAAAAACATGGATACTGAATCTAGAGACCTCACAATATATTTTTTTCTCTTTTGTTACAGTCCGTTAATATGAGGCATCTTCTTTTACTGTAGGTGACAACAGAGTGAGTTGACATGACGTGCAGAAAGTCCATGCAGTGTTAAAAAGTCCTTTATCAACTCCTTGCCCAACTCATTTGCCGTATGTAGACCACAGCTCCACCTGCTGACCGACTAGAACATTACAACTGCACTCTGGCATTCACAACATTAAGCAGACCTAACCCAGTAGCCTGTATTAAACACACAACGGTTTGGACGCAAAATGCATCAACAAACGTCATATTTGACAGTCAAACAGTGTATCTCATAAAAATTCACTCCTTAAATTCAAAATGAAAGATATACATGAATAATAGTCATATTACCAAAACTACATCATAATACAGCAGTCGATGCTGAGTAGTGAACCACACTTTCCTACATGCTAGTACAGGATTGTTAATCGTGACTAGCAAAACCTTCGACTGAGAATTTAATATGTCTCGTTAGTTGCAAATACAACAAAATCTCTTCTTTAACGTCATTGCCATCTTAGTAAAACTTTCAAATACATGTTGCATACCTGAGGAGTGAAGAAACAGTGTTATAACACAATCACAGAACACAGTGCCGCTTTCGTCGGGTCGGTAGCTGTAATAATGTGAAGAAACAGCCCTTCCCTGCTGCAGCGTAGTCTCCAAACAGATAGCGCCATCTAGTGGCCATCAAATAAAACATACTCAAAATGGAAGTTAAAACCTTAGACATGCGCACTCATTTGTATTTTACTTTACTTTGATTTTTACTTTTGCTTCACTTATGAACTTATGAAATAAATCTGAAAAATAACATTGTACAATGACAAGATAGCCAATTCTACAATAAGAGAGCCTAACCAAAAAAACACTATTTGCTAAATCTTTCACCAAACAGCTTTTATCACCCATACTGCAGCAGAGGATGAAATATGTCTGACTTTATAGAATTGAGTCCACGGGGTCATTTGAAGTGTTGATGTTTAAATTTCAAACTTGTAAATATCTTTACATTTTGCCATCATTCTAGTCTGTATGCCTCTGAATAGTATCAACCTTACACCTTTTCTTCTTTTATAGTTAACTAGGTAGTTTAACTAGCTGTTGATCTGACTTGAAATGTACTTTAGAAAGTAATATTATTTGATAACTTAAAGTGTAACTGCAAACCCCAAATTTGTTTTTGAGCTGCTGACTGAATGAAATTACTTATATGGGACGAAACACACTAATACTAGGGTTAATACTGACAAAAAAAATCATGTTTCCAGACAAAAACTGCATTTCATGGCTTTTACATGTGAAAAATAGTTCCCCACACCATCTACAGTTTCAACTGTGCCACTACATTTGATGATGAAAATGACGACTGTGCCCTAAAAATACTCCATTAAGTCTTCTACTACATTGCTGGAGTTTAGGTATTGGGGAGAGTTTAGATTCTCTGCCTAAGCCCAATCATACAGTCCCATTGTCTTTTTATATCATTAAAAAGCTGATATGCTAAGATAAGTTAGGATAATCAGTAGCAAAGTAGCATCAACAACAAATCAGTTGTTGATCATCCTATACAAATCATACTATGGCCCACACATAGCCTAAGTAATTTGAACATGTTTGTGAACTGGGAACACTGTGCACATGAGCAGGCAGTGTGCATCAGATAGGCCTAACAAATAAGCTAAAATAAACTTTGGTAAATCAAGAAAAAAAGATTAGGAAGTTAACATTGTCACAGTCAGAGGTATATGGAGCCAGTAACTTCTGGACGAACCATGTTCGTCTCATTGTTTCAACTTTGGTATTTCAGTGGTGTAGACAGAGAAAACAAGGGATCCAACAACTGACCCTTGAGATTTGAGGATGTGACATTTAGATTACTGTCCATTGTCAAAGGGTAGGCTTCACTAAAACAATGCATGAACAGTTCACTTTAGACTTTAGACTTAGACTTTAGTCATAGGCATGTCAGACTCTAATGATGTCATGGTTATTTCTGTAGTCAGTGCCAAAGGCTGATTAATATAACTTTCAAAAGTGAATTCTTAACAAAATTGTGATTCCCATCAAACAACTCCACAATAACTGCTGGGCCAAATGGACCAATGCCTTCTACTCAACCACTACTACTAAAGGAAGATGCACAAAATTATACGTCAGTATCTCAAATATTTCTATCAAAATTATGCCTTAGAATGCACCCACCCCTTCTTCCAAAAAACTGCCAGTAAGCATTTTTTGTAACTTATATCTTCTTATAACTTTGTAACTTATATCTATATCTTCAAAACGATTTGAGATTCAAGAACAGGCTTTTGTAGGCATTTTTTTTTCCAAACATCAGAAAAGAGTTAAGTTAGCTTTACCAGTTCTAAGATGACTACAGACTGGTGGACAATTGCACCAAATTGAAATAATGTTTTTTTGGCCAATGCTGTTTTCCCCGGGGACTCAAAATTATTGAGACCTTTACAAAACAAACCCAAGTTTGGGGCATCAGGATTTCACAGGTGTGACAGATGGCAAGTTTCTGATAGATTACAGACACAGTTTAGTACCTGGACTATTTGTATACAAAAGCCTGTGCTCGAATCTCAAATATTTTTGGTGATATTATAGTCTGAAGTTGCCCAAAATACTCATGGGCACTTTTTTGGAAGAGGGGAAAGTTCATTCTAAGGCATAATTTTCAAAGAAATACTTGAGATACTGAGGTATCATTTTGCACACCTTCTTTTGAGATGTGTGGGCACATAGAATCAAAGAATTGGACAATTCTGAAGAGGCTGAGCAGGAAAATCCTTCAAAATTGGTCCATTTGACACATAATGACGCGTGAGTGAGTGGGAGGGGCAAGTGATCAGAGAGAGACTGGGTGATACTACCAGGCAGGCATGACAGGTAGTCTAACTCAGTAGTTCTCAAACCTTTTCTGCCATTCCCCACTTTGGATAATGGATGAGGAATTTTCACACCCCATTTGCCCCCAGTGACCCTGTATAATAATAATGTTAACATTTTTATTTTGCACATTGTTGTGCTTTGCCCCAAACAATCCTCAATCTGATCTGTTTTTATGTAAACCCATGAATGGATTTTGCTAGTGAGTGGCTGGTGGGATAAACTCAAAAGACGAAGCATAACAAGACCAATTTTCTCCTGTTTCTTGCACTCTACGTGTAGTCACTACAGTCCCATATTTTGAGAACAAAGAGGCCACGTCTCTCTATTGTTCCTGTCCTTCAGTTTCAGTTGCATATATTTTCTAAAGAGTCATTCAACTGCTTCTTGAGGACATGGACTAATTGTGTTATTGTGTTGTGTTATTGTGACTAATTGTGTTAATGGGGCATGTTGCACAGCCGAGCATTCAGAGTCAACTTTGTTCTTAACTTTCTTAGCCTACCATCATCCATGGGTAATTGGAATGACAGGAATGAACACGCCCACAACACAAGGAAATTCTAAGTTGCACACTCATCCAGGTTTCAGGTGAAATGAAACTAGAAGTGACAGCTTCTTGTAAACTTTCCGTTGAGTGTTTTTTTCTCATCGGTAGAAATTGTTGTAGAGAGCGAGGTGTGTGTGTGTGTGTGTGTGTGTGTGTTTTTTTTTTTTTTTTTTTTGGGGGGGGGGGTTGTGTGTATGAGTAGGTTTTCTTACAAAAAACCCTACATCTTTGAGGTCATGTTCATAAAAAAAGAATATGTCCAATATGCATTTAGGATAGGCCTAAACTAAATGTCCTTTAACTCACACCTTGATCTTCTTGGCTTGACTTGCATTGGAGGAGACTATGCAGCAATGCCTTACAGATCTATTTTCTTGCTGGATTAGGTTACTAGTTTATTTGGATAGGCTAGGCTATGGTTTGTCATTTGTTGAGTAGACAAACAGTTCAGTGAACTATTGCACCAAGTGGGTGTGATGGATGCAGAGTTGCACAATGTATTATGACTGTAATGCTGCCTATGACCCTCTGTACATTCAAAGCAAATTTAACTGAGAGGAACAGATGTTCATTATTACATTTACATGCACTTGAAACAGGCTAGGGCAGATTTCTCGCGTGAGAAATAGAGGGCGTGCAAAGGCAGTGAAATGCGTGTATAGTTAACAGCCCTGCGTGAGTCACTGACAATGAACGGCACTTGATTTGTAGACTTGCTCACATTCGCACCACATTCCGGGGTATCAAAACTACACAGCTGCAATGATACCAGCAAAAAAACAGAGAGTGGGAGAAGCGGGAACAAGTTTTAGCCAGGACAATATTTTATGTGGATCAGTTTATGTAGAATGTGATCTCTGCACTGGGAAAGAACTATCCAAAGCTGACAAGTACTGTCTGGATTGTACAGTGTGGTATTGTAACATTCACTTTAAAGAAAACCACAAAGATCAAAAACACTCGCTTGTTGAAGGAGATGATCAACTAGGCCTACAGGAGAGGATCTGCACCCAACATAAGAAGCCACTGGTGATGTTTTGTCATACCGACCAACAATGTGTCTGTATTCTCTGCAAGACGGATAAACACAAAGGCCACAACATGGTCCCTACGTCTGCAGCAATGCAAAAGAAACAGGTAAGATTAATAATCTTATGGCCTACCTGGCGTTTATCTAACGTTAATCTTAACGTGGAGGCTCAGATTGTTTCGGCCTAACGTTATTGTATCAGTTTGAGCAGGCAGGTAGAGTTGTCCTACTTCCGCGAAACGTCCTACCGTAGGAAGAAATGACAGACATGTCTGCCGAGCTACCTTGTCAGAAAAAAATCCTACCGTGCGCTTTCAGTTAAATTTTTTGTCGCAGTTTGCCGTTTGATCGCTGTTTTAATTATTTTTTTTTCTGCAAGTATGACGCTCAAACACTGAGAATGATGTCGGAAATAAAACCTAGATATATGCATGACGTTCTGACAATTCTAATTACAAATCAAATTATGCTTCCACATTAGTAGGCGCAAGTAGGACAGTATGACAGTTAAATTTACCTCGTCAGAATATGCTTCCACAATTGTATACCAGGTAGGTCGTTTTGACAATTCAAATGACCCTGTCAGAATATGCTTCTACATTGATATGTAACTACTGGGAACACTGTGTGCATGAGCAGGCAGTGTGCTAAAATAAACTTTGGTAATGCAAGAAAAAAAGATTAAGAAGTTAACATTGTCACAGTCAGAGGTATATGGAGCCAGTAACAAATCATGTTGTGGACGAATCATGTTATGTTCATTACATGGTAACTTTGGTATTTCGGTCAAAAATAACTGGAGCATTTTTCATTTTAATTAATACGTACATTATCAATGAGTATCATCAAATTTGTGATTTGAGTCAAAAATTCCAAAAACACAACATGAGGGTTAATATTCTGAACAGTGATATTAGAACCCATGAGCTGAACTAAGGATGTGGTGTAGACAGAGAAAACAAGGGATCCAACAACTGACCCTTGAGTTTTGAGGATGTGACTTAGATTACTGTCCATTGTCATTCAGAATTCAGTGTAAGGGCCTGGAGGTCTGTATAATGTTACAATTGTTAAGGGTTTAGCACCATTCCTATCAGGATGAATCAAGTTATGGACAAGAACTTCAAAAGATTTTTGGACGTCACCCCGTGACGGCACAAAAGGCCGGTGAACCCAGGAAACGATCTCTTTCATCTTCTCGCGTTTTGCAGGTTGCAAGCTTCACGGAAGTTGGAATATTGGACTAGCGCCAAAAAAGTTAGGTTTCCCTCGGGGTTGGGGCAGTGCACTCGCATCCCCCAAGAAACTGGGTACTAGTCGTTACATTTCTTGTTTCGGATTTTCTTCGTTGGTGAGTGCTCCGTTTGTCTGAGTGTTCTCGCTCGGTGGAGCTACCTGACTTAGCCCTCTGGGGCAGTGTTCCTCGCCGCTGGAGATTGTCTCTCGCCGCAGTTTGTAGCTTAGTTTGTGGATTGCGGTGCACGGTGCCTTTTCAGTTTGGTCGTAATCAAACTTTGTTCGGTGTAGCCTTCTGCTAACGAGCTAGCTAACTGAAGCTGGGTGGTCTCGCTCAGCCCCTCACACAGTTACTGCCGACAGCGGGTGTGCTCGCCCCAGCTGTTGTTTGTTACTTGCCTGTTTGGCTATTTATTTTGTGTTGTTATTGGGATGCTCTCACCCAAATTCATTGTTACGTCACAGATGTTCAACTGTTGCGCCAACTGCCTGGCCCCTATCGAGCCGGAGCACGGCCACCGTGAGTGCCCCTTTTGCCTGGGGATTGAACACCTACGGCAGGGGTTAACTGACATGGCCAGTGCTGACTGCATGTGCCTGAGCGTGGCAACACGAACCGCCAGATGCCCCCCAGGCCACGGCGGCGCGTATGGGACGCATCAAGGCACAGACCCAGCATCGCAGGAACTTTGTGAGGCGACACTCCAGGCCTTCGCTACTCGTCATGGGAGCTGGGTAGGCTAATGCTGGGTAGGCTCACCCTCGCCCGCCACCAAATATGGCTGGCCCAGTCTCCACTGGCAGAGCCCGACAGACGGGCGTTTCGTTCTCTCCCTGTCTGCCCTGGGACAGCAGTTCGCCGGTCCTCGGCAGGTGTACCAGCATGGCAACACGGCTTCAACCTCCAGAGGGCCTACACCAGCACCAGCATCTCAGCCGCGTACCCGCCAGGACTCAAGGCGTGTGGATGACTTTCGTCGCCCCACCACCTCCCGTACCCGCAGCGCTGCCCCCTACCCCCAGCCTGCGCCTCGTCGCCCCCCCGGAGACCAGCGAGGGCGAACTAAGCGGCGGTGATATCATCACGCCGGCAGTCGGCCACTTTTCCAGCCAGCAGCTCCGGCATTGGAAAATGTTGACCCCAGACCCCTGGGTGCTGGCGACCCTCACAGAGGGTTACCGCATCCAGTTCCACCGCCGACTGCCACGTTTCCAAGTGGTCAAGACCACCATCATGGGCCACCCGGGGAAGGCCCTCGTCCTACAGCAGGAGATTGTCGCCCTCCTGGAAAAAGGAGCGATCTGTCCGGTCGACAATCAGAGACAGTAAGGTGGGTTTTACTCAACATATTTTGTTGTTCCCAAAAAAGACGGTGGTCTCTGCCCAATCTTCGACTTGAGGTCCCTGAACATTTGAAGGTCCTGAAATTCCACATGCTGCATACTGTGGATGTGCTGCAACACATCCAGGAGGCCGACTGGTTTACCACCATCGACCTCAAAGATGCCTACTTTCAATGGACTAATTCAATGGACTAATTGTGTTTGATTAGAATGGGGCATGTTTCACAGCCGAGCATTCAGAGTCAACTTTGTTCTTAACTATCTTAGCCTACCATCATCCATGGGTAATCGGAATGACAGGAATGAACACATCCACAACACAAGGAAGTTCTACATTTCACACTCATCCAGGTTTCAGGTGAAATGAAACTAGAAGTCACAGCTTCTTGTAAACTTTCCATTGAGTGTTTTTTTCTCATCGGTAGCTCCTTGGCATCCAGGAGGCATCTAATGAGCTTACAGCATATATGGTATTTTCCAGATAGTGAAAGAGTAGCGGGCCGCCAGTGCCTTGCTATGTGGGATTATTGTTTTACTGAATGGCTGGAAAGGGACAGAGAGAAAGCCATCTGTATGCTCACAAGCATTAGTAATCTTTAGCTTATAGAGTCTATTTAGTGCCTATTGCCTGTTTTGCCTATTGCCTATTGCCTAGTGCCTATTTACTGTATGTCACCTCAATGCAACAGAACTGTAGAGTTTTTCCTCATGCTACACCATGGCAACAGAACTGGTTCAACAACCGAGGTGTGTAGTGGGGATTTTAAGAAGCAATCACGGCAAAAGCCATTATGCTTGGTATGATTCTGTTGGAAAAAGTCAAAGGTGTCAATTGTAGCCACTGTTTTTCCCATTGTTAATATTACATTGAGATGTGGGCCTGCAATGCCCTCAAGGGTAGCTTAATTACCATCAGTATCAGGCCTACAGAGAGATTCATTAGTGTAGAGTGCCTTAATTGTGTGTAAAATCACCTCCATCATCACCTCCACCTCTATAATTGCTTATTTCTTTCCTTACTGTGTCAGCCGGGGTGGGGAAGCAAGCAGTGAGGATTTATTCCTAGCTTATGTCTTTTGGGCTTAGTGAGTGTGCTGGCCATATAAGCTTGCGTGGTGTGGTGCTGGCAGTGTGTAGTGAATTAAAGTATTATCCCTGCCACTTGGGCCTGGTACATGTGCTGGTCACACAAGCCTGGGTGGTGTGCCCCAGTGTAGTTTTAAGTGTGTGTACTGAATAGACGCACTATGAGCCTACCTGTCACTTGGGCCTGGTACATGTCCTGGTCACAGAAGCCTGGGTGGTGTGCCCCATTGTAGTTCTAAGTGTGTGTACTGAATAGAAGTACTATAGGGCTACCTGCCACTTGGGCTTGGTGTATGTGCTGGTCACACAAGCCTGGGTGGTCTGGCCCTGTGTAGTTCTAATTGTGTGTACTGAATAGTGTGTACTGAATGTGTGTCTATGTGCACCTGTGTCTGTGTGTGTCTATGTACACCTGTGTCTTTGTATGCATCTCTAGAAATGGGAGCATGGGTACACATTGTAACAACATTGTCTTTAGTTTCCACTATCTTGTATCTAGGATTGATAGTTTATCTTACTAAGAATCTTTATAGATTTTTATGGAAATAATATTGCCTTCAACAGCCTCATACCACAGAAAAGGATTAGACCACAGATTAGGCCAGTGTCTATATATTTTCAGTGAATATTACTAAATATTAAAGTTAGGTCTCAAAGTTGTGAGAATAGGTGGTACTTGCTGTGCTCAGATGCTGTAAGTGTGTCTGTAGGTGTGTCTGCTCAAAGGACCTATCATGAGAGATGATGTGAAGATTTCAGCCAACTGCCCAGTTCAATATCTAAAGTGCACACACACCATTTAGAAAAGAAAATACCCTCTCTACTCTCATCTACATCTAAGCAGATTGAGGTATTTGTTTGGCCTTGTCCACACGTAGCCGGGTATGTGATAAAACGAATACATTTTTCTACAATTTGGCCTGTCATCCACACATAACCGCAGGATTATCTCCTTTAAAACAGAGCATTTGAAAAACTCCGACCAAAGTAAAAATTTGGGAAATTTCAGTGTGGATATCAATAACTGGAGTTTTAAGTTTTTAAACGTCACTAACTGTGACAATTGATGCGTAAACATCACATATGCGCCCTTTTTATGTCAGACAATTGACAGCATGGATCAGCTCTCTGATTGGACAGATTTGTCTTCCTTTTAGGCAACCACTGCCAACTACTGGTCTGGTGTGCTTACAGCTGTGCTCAGGAGCGAAATTCTGCGGTTTTATGTGGATGTGAATATATTTAAAACAGTCACGTGTGGACCAAAGAGTTTTTAGAAGACGGAGGACAGCAAATGTGTGTTTGTAAAAATACCCATGTCTTCAGTCCCACTCTACCTAATCCTACACCTAAAATTAATGAAACAGGAAAATTCCACAGCATGGAAGTTTACTAAGGGGGTATGTAAGTTGCCATATATTCTGAAACAGCCACATATTATAATATAGGCGCCCCTTGGGAGGTGAGGCACCAGGGAGGAGGTCGATGGCACAATCATAGGATCGGTGGGGAGGCAAGGATGAGGCACGGGATTTACTAAAGACGGGTTTAAGGTCCATATATATAGGGGTACTCCCGGCAGGTCAGGGAACTCTTCCGTGTGAATGGGAACAGTTCTAATGGGAATCCGGCTTTGGGTAAGGCATAAAGACTGGCAGGACGGAGACCACCCCACTATACGTTTCTCCACCCAATCGATGTGTGGATTGTGTTTTATTAACCATGGGTGTCCAAGAACTACTGGGGTGTCGGGGGAATCAATAACATAAAATCTGATGTTCATGATGGGAATCGAAAAGGCTGAGACTCACCGGTATAGTTGTGTGACGGATGGTGGCCAGTCTTACCCCCGTCAGTGCGTTCACCACCAGGACTTCATCGAGATCTTCGATGGGTAGCCCCCATTGGGTTACTAGGTTGGCGTCCACAAAGCTCTCTTCTACCCCGGAGTCCACGAGGACAGCAGTCTTTCGCCGTTGGTGCTCCCACGCAAGGACGGCAGGGAGGAGGGTTCGTTGAGTGGATGAGGGGAAGGTCGGGGTCACGCTCACCCGTACCCCTCTTACGGGTGAGCGCTGGCTTTTAACGGGCACGTCGCGATATAGTGTCCCGGTTGGCCACAGTACAGACATAAACGTGAGCGAAGTCTCCGTTGCCTCTCTTCAGGAGTCAGGCGGGTCCGGTCCACTTGGGGGGGTTAGCATAGTGCTTTAATAACTACAGACAAATTACTGTTGTGTTTGCAGAAATGTTTCTGTAAGTGTGTCATTTATGTACACCTGTGTCTGTGTGTGTCTATGTACACCTGTGTCTGTGTATGAATTCTCTAGAAATGGGAGCATGGGTACACATTGTAACAACATTGGCTTTAGTTTCCACTATCTTGTATCTAGGATTGTTAGTTTATCTTAGTAAGAATCTTTATATTTTTGTTATGGAAAAAATATTGCCTCCAAAAGCCTCATAGCACAGAAAAGGCTGTGATTAGGCCAGTGTCTATATGTTTTCAGTGAATATTGCTAAATATTCAAATTAGGTCTCAAAGTTGTGAGAATAGGTGGTACTTCCTGTGCTCAGATGCTGTAGGTGTGTCTGTAGGCGTGTCTTATCATGAGAGATGATTGTGAAGATTTCAGTCCACTGTCCAGTTCAATATCTAAAGTGCAGATACACCATTTAGAAAAAGAAAACACTCTCTCTACTCTCATCTACATCTAAGCAGATTGAGGTATTTGTTTTAGGCCTTGTCCACACGTAGCCGGGTATCTGATCTACATTTTTCTACGATTTGGCCTGTCATCCACACATAACCTCAGGATTATCTCCTTTAAAACTGAGTTTTACGTTTTTAAACGTCACTAACTGCAACAATTGGTGCATAAACTTCACATATGCACCCTTGTTTATGACAATTGACAGCATGGATCAGCTCTCTGATTGGACAGATTTGTCTTCCTTTTAGGCAACCACTGCCAACTACTGGTCTGGTGTGCTTACAACTGCACTCAGGTGCAAAATTCTGCTGTTTTATGTGGATGTGAATATATTTAAAACATTCACGTGTGGACCCAGGAGTTTTTAGAAGACGGAGGACAGCAAATGTGTGTTTGTAAAAATACCCGCGTACATGTCTTCAGTCCCACCCTACCTAGTCCTACACCTGAAACTGATGAAACGGAAAAATTCCACAGCATGGAAGTTTACTAAGGGGGTGTGTAAGTTGTCATATATTCTGAAACAGCCACATATTATAAAACCACTGAAAAATGAAAAAAAAAAAGAATAAAATCAAGTACATCCTCAACAGTAACAATTTGTGTAGCTTTAACATCACACTGATATTTTGGACAAATGGATGTTATTGGGGTGATTTATTTATTAATTTAAATTTTCAATGACCAATGGTTTTTTTCATGTAAAGAGAAATCAATTGTTTTGTTGAATGAATGTATAAATAAACTTAAATATTGATCTGTCAAAAAAAAATTGCTTTTGGTGTACATGTGGTAATATGTAGTTTAGACTTTTTAACCTGTGTATGTCAGCTACGCTTCATTTATTTTTGATTTACAAATATTTAACATAGGCCCTATGTGGTGATGGTGGTGATGCATTTTGGCCTTAGACCCTGAAAAGAAACATATCAAAGTTTGTAAAGTTTGTATCCTGTAGATGTAATTTAACATGCATTGAGATATGTCCCAACTAGTTTCCTACTGTATGTAAGTGGAATGGAAAATGCTTTGAAACCCAATGATTTTTAATGGTAATGCAGTCATGGGACTGAAACAAGTAGTACAAACCCAAAAATTCAGTCGTAACATTAAAATACACGTTCAGCATGGCCAGAGCTTTCTAAAAACATTGGTTTCATTGAGAGGTCGGGGAGGAGGAGATGTGCGCTGTGACCCTATTTGGCCCATGGACTAAAGAGTCTAGTTACAAAACAAACATGATAATTGCCTTTATATATTTATTAATGTTTTGATAATTATTAGAAAAACCATTCAGTTTTATTTTCTTATGTCCCATTCAGTTAATGTTGCTATTCAGTCTACGTTTTATCAAATTTTCTAGCTCTTTTTCCTACAGACACCAGAATCACACCAGATTTCTCCTTTAAAAGATAGTCTGGAGTAGTTCCAAGCATAGCCTTGTTACTTGAGTTTGAGAGAGAAATGAGAGAATTGTGAATGGCATAGACCAAATAGCAAACCTGCAGCTTACGTTAACTGAATGAAAGTGAGCTTACAGCTCCATTCTTAGCACTACTTACCAGTTCAGTCTTCTGTTTTATTGTGGACCAAATTCTCTTTTAGGTTTTAATCCAAACGAAACCAGGAGTGAAAACGCTACAAAAAATAAGAATGGCAGAGGCAGCTCCAAGTAAGCAGGATGTTTTTACATGTCCGATTTGTTTTGACCTGCTGAAGGATCCAGTGACCCTAAACTGTGCACACAGTTACTGTATGGGCTGCATTAAGGGCAGTTGGGATCAGGAAGATCAGAAGGGAGTTTACAGCTGCCCCCAGTGCAGACAGACCTTCACTCCCGTTTCAGACCCGTTTTGAACAAAAATAATATTTTTGCTGAGCTTGTGGATCAGATGAGAAAGACCAGAATCCAAGCTGCCGCTTCTCCTGCTCTTGCTGGACATGGAGATGTGGAGTGTGACGTCTGCACCGGGAGAAAACTCAAAGCTGTCAAGTCCTGTCAGGATTGTCTGTTGTCTTACTGTGAAACTCACAGTGAACTTCATCCTGGGCGAAGACACAAGGTGGTTGAGGCTACAGGTCAGCTACAGGAGAGGATCTGCAAACAACATGAGAAACCTCTGGAGATATTTTGTCGTACAGACCAGCGTTGTGTCCGTTTTGAATGACCCCAGCACTAATAGTCGTAGGAGTTTCTGGCCTTCAGGAATGCTGTGATCTAATTACAATTCTAGTTATCCATTCATTATTTGTTTGTTTGTTTGTTTGTTTGTGTTTCATTCACACAGACACACTTGGTGGAGAAGCAGAGGGGATTCCATCAGAGAATCCAGGAGAGAGAGAAGGAGCTGCAGGAGCTGAGGAAGGCTGTGGAGACTCTCAAGGTGAGTAGTGACTGACCACCACAGGAGAGAACAACAGCTGGCCGCCATGTTGGAGCTCAGTCAGAGTCAGGTCTCTCCTCCAGTCAGTCAGGGAGGAGTCTGAGATGCTGAGATACTTCACTCTTCCTCCCAGACATACTGGAGGAGACAGACTGTGGAAGACATAAATGCTAAGTGCCAGGAAATGTCTTATTAAATCATTCAAGAGCAATTCTCCAATTTTGAACACACTTCATCTTCATCATGTGTCTTCAACACTATTGGGCCTTGTTTTGGAAAGCAGTCAGTCTTACCTTCACATAGCAGATGCACCATCCTGACCTCCTGACTATAATGTAGTTTGGGCTGTTTTCTTTTACTTCAGGTCAAACATGATTTGTTTTTGTCTTTATAACTATTTCCAAAATGCTTTCTTGCCTTAATGAACTGACCCAGAGGAGTCAGATCAAACTGTCTTAGTGGGGATGAGCCTTTCTGAATGAGCTGCTTTATAGTGTGTGTCCACACTGGGCTGATGGTCGAATGATGCAAAGTTGTGCCTGTCTGTGGCCAAAACGTGAGCTGCATGAATAGTGTGGCTGATATCTGTAGACCTCTGCCAGCTAGTTTGGGGATTTAGCTGTCAGCTCTGTGTGCAAACACTATTACATAGACTTCTCCACTCTGTGTGTCTCTCCTGCCAGAGCTCTGCACAGACAGCAGTGGAGGACAGTGAGAGGATCTTTACTGATATGATCCGCTCCTATGAGAGAAGACACTCTGAGGTGAAAGAGCTGATCAGAGATGAGGTGAAGGCTGAGGTGAGTCGGGCTGAAGGATTCCTGAAGCGACTGGAGCAGGAGATTGCTGAGCTGAAGAGGAGAGATGCTGAGCTGGAGCAGATTTCACACACAGACGATCACATCCATTTCCTCAAGGTACAGCTGTTGACTGACTGTTTGTGCACAAAATGTTTTCAAATGAATTTGAAGTCAGACATTTATACTATGTATTTTAAATCTCAGTATTTTAAATATCTCTCTCACACACACACACACATATCTTCATTTAGACCTTCCAGTCAGTCATTGAACTACCTGAGAGTAAAGACTTACCTGCCACCTGTGTGAACCAAAGTCTCTCTTTTGAGGCTGTGAGGAAGTCTGTCTCCACACTGAAGGAGCAGCTGGAGAATCTCTGCAAGAAGGAAGTTATCAAGACTTCTGGAGCTGGTTGGTCACATTCCTGACTGAATATGTTTGGATATTTGTGATTAAGTTTGTTATGCCTGGGTTGTGAATTTCTAGAACTTTTATTGTCAGTGCTGGTATCTCCACATATCCCATAATGTACATGTAACTCTGAATGTCAGAGAGACTCTGAAGGTGTTTCTCCATGTTTGCTTGTGTGTGGGAGGAGAACTGATCTGTCTTTATGATGCAACAAGCTGGAAACTCAATGTCAAACAAAAAAGATTTTCATTTTACTGACATTAGAAAAACCTCTGCCATTCTGCACTGTTGACATTTACACATTTTTTTTCCAAATAAATAGTGACTCAAGTCCAGGATGTTTTGCCTTCAAAGCCACCAACAACCAGAGTGGAGTTTCTACAATGTGAGTTGAGATACACACACATACACACACACACACACACACAGAGAGAGACATGCACTCAGTGCTCAATTGTATTCTTTTCCAGTTATATTAAAGTTAAATTTACATACTGCTGCTTATGTTTCAGTGGGTACCTAATCCAACAGACTGTGATCAGAAAGTCATAATTATTACACTCCACTCCATTTAACATACATGATGATGATCAGACAGGGAGATGACCAGATAGATACAGACAGACAGGGAGATGAACAGACAAGGAGATGTATAATTACCACCCTTGTGTGACTGAAAGAGAATGAATGAGACAATAAAGATGGAGAAAGGTTACACACTAATAAGTAAGGGATCATGTA
>JAIFZK010000121.1:202500-225000 GCA_027481765.1 Tenualosa thibaudeaui | reverse complement strand
GCTGTGGCCTATAAAAGCATCAAGAGGAAAGGGGAGAGTTATGATGTCATAATGGGCTGGAATGCCAAGTCCTGGAGTCTGATCTGCTCTCCTCACAGTTACTTTGTCAGACACAATAATAAACACACTGACATACCTGCCCCCTCCTCCGGCTCCAGAAGAGTAGGAGTTTACCTGGACTGGCCGGCCGGCACTCTGTCCTTCTACAGCGTCTCCTCTGACACACTCACACACCTGCACACGTTCCACTCCACATTCACTGAGCCCCTCTATCCAGGGGTTTGGGTTTATTATTCTGACTCCTCAGTGTCCCTGTGCCAGATCACATGAGCTCCTCCTCCAACAGGTACGTCCACATGTCACCTGTACACTTTTCATTCTCTCCCTCCTTCTTTCCACTCCTCCCCTCTCTCCCATTTCCTTGTTTATTCTTCTCTTTCTTCTCCCTCTTCCTCCTCTTTCTGTTCCCTCCATCCCCTCCTTGCTCCTCCTCTCTCTCTGCCCCTTCTCCTCCTCCTTTTATTACTGTTCTTCTTCTCTTTTCCTCTGCTCCTCTCTCTCCTCCTCCTCCCTGTGTGTGTGTGTGTGTGTGTGTGTGTGTGTGTGTGTGCGTGTGTCCACTCTATTCTTCCTCTCTATTTTGTTCTTGATTCTTTCTTTCTCCCTCTCCCCCTTTTTATCTTATTTCTCTCTGCCCTTTTATTTTTCTCTTTTTCATCCCTCCATCTCTCCCTTCCTGTTTTTCAGTCCCTTCTGCTCCTTCTCTTCTCTCTTCCCCCTTCTGCCCTCCTTTCTTTCTCTCCATGTTCTCTCTCTTCCTCATCCCTCTATTTATCCTCCTCCTCTGCGTTCTTTCTGCCCTTTCTCTCACTCTGTCTATTCTCTTCCTTGTCTCTCTTTCTCTCTCTATCTCTTTCTCTCTTTCTCTTCTTCTTTTTCTCTTCATCTTACTTCTCTGTCTTCCCCTCTCTTTTCTATTTTTACTCCTCTCCCTCATCCCTCCTTCTTTCTTCCTCTCCTCCATCTTTGACCCTCTTCCTCTTGTTTTTATTGCCCTCTCTCATCCTCTTTGCTCTTGTTTGTTAGTGTCTCTCTGTGTGTGTGTGTGTGTGTGTGTGTGTGTGTGTGTGTGTGTGTGTGTATGTGTGTGCGCACGTGTGTATGTGTGCCCTATCCCATACTTTTACACAACGGCAAATCTGACTGGTCTGATCTAATCTAACAATCTTTGATGTGTGTGTGTGTGTGTGTGTGTGTGTGCGTGTGCGTGTGTGTGTGTGTGTGGGCGGGATACTCCCCACTCTCTCTCCCTCCCTTTCTTTCTCTCTATTTCACACACACTCTCTCTCTCACACACATGCACACACACACACACACACACACACACACACACACACACACACACACACACACACACACACACAATATCTGACAATCTTTGATGTGTGTGTGTGTGTGTGTGTGTGTAACCCCCTCTTTCCCCATCACTGCCTGTCCCCCTGTTTATCCCTCCCTATTACACACACACTCACACACACTGAGACTCTCTCTTTCTATCTCTCTCTCTCTCTCTCTCACACACACACACACACACACACACACACACACACACAATAATAAAGTCTCTGTTACCTGTTTAATCCCAGGCTCCAGAAGAGGAGTGAAGCTGAACTGTTCCACACTCCTTGTGGCCCCTCAGTGTCCCTGTGCCAGATCACACAAGCTGCAGGAACATCAGAGTCACACTCTCCTACACACACACACACACACACACACACACACACACACACACACACACACACACACAAATGTGTGATAAGATGTTCTAAAATACTCATGGATGTATTCTGTTCATACATTGAATCATTAGTACATTTTGACACAGTATTTTTTCTATGTTGTTCTTTTCCTAAATGTCTTTGTGTGTAAAATGTTTATTATCCAGCTCTTCAGAGTGATGCAGCAGGTTTTGGACTTCAGAATCACGACTTCATATCACTGGTAGAATTTCACTGAAAGTGGAAGCAGAGACAGTTGATCAGCTGCATTCTAAAGAATGTTTGTTTCAAATTCAATGTGTGTTTTGAAGTCAATTATTTCTGTTTTAGCAGAAACCACAAAACAATACCACACACACACAAAGACATTCAGTATGTTTACTATGTTGAGTTTCTTACCTTGTTTTGGTAAGTAGCTTTCTGATAATCAGGATAATGGATTGTCCACCAGTGACTAAAGGAAAATATGTCAGGATGAACAGGACCCTGATTAGAAGTGGAGGTCAATATAATTATGCTCCCTTAATTAATCAGTAACAGTATGAATATATGTAAAGCATGTCTATTTTTTCCTGGTATAACATTTCTGAATAAAATTATCTAAATCTTTAATGTGATGGTTGTGTCTTCATTTCTTTTAATAAGGGGGCATCTGTGGGGTATCTTTCCACTCCATCTCTGTCTGAGTGGGAGAAGTTCAGATTAGTGGAAGTACCAGTCAACTTGAACTCCCAACCCATTACATCAGTAGTTGTGAGTAGGTTTCTCACAAGTAAACAGGATTATTTCATTTGTGAGACAGGAAACTAGCCTGGTACTAAAACCAGCCCCTCGTTCTACATTTTCTTTCACACAGTGGGTCTGGCCATTTGGTAGTGAGAAATTGTTGGAGGTGTATAAGTTTAAAAAGATTGGATCAGCCCTTGACTGATAGTATTCTAGCTCTATATTCACAAACCTCCCTCACAGAATTGTAAATGGGTTTATACAGCACTTTTCCACTCCTCAAAGCACTTTAATGTGCCTCACATCCCCCTATTTGCACACACACACTCACACCCATTCACAAAAAAACACTGGTAGTGGAGGCCGTCACGCAAGGTGTCAGCCTGCTCACCAGGAGCAGTTTGGGGTTCAGTGTCTTGGTCAAAGACTCTTGGACAGGGTCAGGAGGAGCTGGGCTCAACCCTGCAACCCCCTGTTTGGTGAACAGCACCTCTACTTCTAGAAATATAATACTATAGTTTCCACAATTGCTAAAACACCAAACTCTCAAATGCCCAAACACATTTATTGAATTTCTTATGAGTAAAAACCATAGATTAGTTTCCCCTAGGTAAGAAGAATTTTCTAGGTAAGAAGCATGTTAGACACACAGACAATCATATCCATTTCCTCAAGGTTTAGCTATTCACAGATTGTTTGTGAACAAAATGTTTGCAGATTAAACAGAAGTCATTAGCTGTGGAGTTGAACTTGTCTGCAGTTTCTCTCTCTTTGTTTCTTCATGCAGACCTACCAGTCAGTCCGTGATCATCCTGAGTCTAAACATTTATCTGGTACCAATTTCAGCCAAAGTCTGTGTTTTGAGGCTGTTAGGAAATCTGTCTCTTCACTTAAGGAGAATTTGTGAAATCTGGAAGTTATTGAGATTTCTGGAGCTGGTTGGTCACATTCCTGTCATATGTTTAATTACTCCTTGGATTGTATGTTTCAGGAACTGTCTTGAAATGTCAAGAAAAAAAACGTTATTTATGGAAATCCGTTTCACTTAGAAACTTGTAAGACAACAGGCAACTGCTGCCGCTGAACTTGTGTGTGCTGAGAACTTCCTCCTCTACTTCAGAGTTTTAAAGTCCCCAGCCTGCCATGGCCACATTCTGCCAACAGAGGGAGACTGTACTGAGCAAAGTTTACATTTCAATCTCTAGAGCAGACTGGTGTTCTTATAAAGTTGCCAAGCACCTGAAATGTGATAGTATTCCCACTAGAGGGCAGAAGTGTGGTGGACTCTTGTGGAGAGCCTCTCTCTCTTTCACTGTGGCAAATGTAGTGGTGGCTCATGGGCTGTTATACTCCACTGTTGCCACAGGAGGGAGCCTGTTTGTCTTTAGGGAAGGCCAGAGTTCCAAACCGAGAAATGCCTGTACTGAGGAGAGTTTACCACCAGATGGTGCTTAACTAGAGCACTGTGAACATACAAAATGAGAAGGAAATGTGACTTTTTTCCATGGCAGACATAACTATACAGTAGTGAATGAACCATTTTCAAACAGTTTTGTACATTTGTAACAGACTGAAATTTGATGCAAAGCCAGACTCAGTATGAGTTTGCATGTTACCCAAATGACAACATGAAACTGAAACGGGCTTGACTGCATATGCTACTGAGTGTCTTTGTGGAGGTGCTGTTTGAAAGTGCACCTTGACCAAGGCTGCACACCCTTATCAACCCAAGGTGCCATTCCAGTGACGTCGTTGTATCAGAAGGGCCTGAGTGGACTTTGGTCAAACTCATTCTACAGCCTAAATACACTTTGCATTGTCAAACAGCTTTGGCAAAAGTGTTTAATTTCCATTTTATTATTTGAATTATCTAATTCAAAATTATTCAAGATATTGAATTTCAAGTCAGAGTTAAATTAGCGGAGCTCTAGAATGTAATATAACAGGGCTCTGGATTGATTCACATGGCATTTGTCCTTTAAATATCTGTTTCTTTCTCTTTTTTACAGAAAGGGAAAGAGAATTGTTACAAACTGGTTGGTGTTAGATATCAGTGTGTTCATAATTGCTTAATGGACTTAGCATTAGCAAACACTTGACACAATAGACCATTTTATACACACTACTCAGTTAGCACCATGAAATAGGACTTTTAATTTGGCACTAGGACATAGGGTCATAGTTGGGGATGGGCAGGTGCACTATGATCCTGTCTGGCCCAGGATAGAAATAGAACAATGGATGGAGGGAAGAATGGTGATGGAGGGGAAGGGGAGAGGTTGGATTGAAAGAGTGGGGTTCAGAGAGATAGAGAGAGCAGAGGAACATGGAGAGGAACGAAAGAGAAAAGAGGGGACAAAAGGAGAGATGTAGGGATGGAGTGATGAAGAGATGAAAGGAGGGAGATGGAGGGGAGGGAATAGAAAGATAGAGTGGGGGAAAGATAGAGCCGCCTTTTCTGCCATCTCTCATCTTCACTGCTCTTTGTGTGTGTGTGTGTGTGTGTGTGTGTGTGTGTGTGTGTCTTTGTGTTTTCCACCACTCTCTATACCTTCTTTCTGTCTCTCTTTCTCCACCCCCCTCTGTCCCTTCTTCTCTCTGTTTCTCTACTGCTCATTTTTCTCTCTATTCACTCCTCTCTGTTTATCCTCACTAAATTCACACTAAACTGTTTTTTTCTTTCTCCTTCTTATCTTCTCTTTCTCATCCTTTTCTCTGTTCTCTCTATCTACCCCTTTCTTTCTTTGTCCTCTGTCTCTGTTTCTCTTCTTATCTCCTCTGCCTCTCTTAGTCTCTCTCTCTTCATCTCTCTCTTTGCTTCATTATGCAGACTTTTGACCCCCTCCCAACACATGCGCACACACACACACACACTGATAATAACAATATGCTACCTGCTTCCTCCTGGACTCCAGAGCAGTTGGTGCGTACCTGGACATACACACACACACACACACACACACACTGATAATAACAACATGCTACCTGCTTCCTCCTGGACTCCAGAGCAGTTGGTGCGTACCTGGACTGACCGACTGCCACTCTGTCCTTCTACAGCGTCTCCTCTGACACACTCACACACCTGCACACACTGTTCATCTCCACATTCACTGAGCCCCAGGGTTTGGGGTTTATTTAGACCACACACACACACACACACACACACACACACACACACACACATGCACACACACACACACACTCTCTCTATTCAGAGTTTTTTTTTTCTTTTGTAACTCCTCAGTGTCCCTGTGCCACACTGACATGTATTTTGTTTATTGACGACACCACTGCTTTGATGATACTGTAGGTCAGTGTTAATGATGCTTTTTCAGACATTATTAAATGAAATGAGCTGATTTTAGACTATATATTATTCAACAATGACAAACTGCATAGTATGCTAATGGGTTGCAAAAAAGGGTTTTTCCTGTCTTATCTTACTTAATTACTTAATTACTAAGTTGATTCCAAATGTTCTAAGCCATAAACTATAGACTGCATATGCCATGCCAACTCCTCCTGACTGCTGTGTTGTGTTGTGCTGAGCTGTGCGGTGCTGAGCTGTGCTGTGCTGTGCTGTGCTGTGCTGTGCTGTGCTGTGCTGTGCTGTGCTGTGCTGTGTTGTGTTGTGCTGTGCTGTGCTGTGCTGTGCTGTGCTGTGCTGTGCTGTGCTGTGCTGTGCTGTGCTGTGCTGTGCTGTGCTGTGCTGTGCTGTGTTGTGCTGTGCTGTGCTGTGTTGTGTTGTGCTGTGCTGTGCTGTGCTGTGCTGTCCTGACTTGAGTGGGGCTTTAAAAGCTCACTGGCTGGTGTTCTCTGGAGCTCCCTCACTGCTCTGGCCTGAAGCCCATTCATTCCCCCTTTCCCTTGTTGCACTACATTACAATGCTGAGTTACACCACACTCTTACTTGGCCTTATGTTTACTGACTCATGGAAATAGTTTGTTTGAGACATTTTTATTTTGTTTAAATTCAAAGTCGCCTGTTCTCCCATTTTCATGTCATGCTCACCCTGAGCCAAGTGGGTATGACACGCATCACACCCAAATCAAACGTTTTAAAATAAAAGTGTCATTTTTTTTCTATTACTATTAGTAGTATTTCATTCCTGTACCTGATGAGTACGTTGCTGTGGTACAATAACTATTGTAACACATTTCCTTAAACTCATCCAGACAGACAGACAGACAGGCAGGCAGAGAGATAGATAGATAAATGATAAATGATAAAAAATAACGTAAGAAATGGCTGTCAAACACCAACCTTAATGTCTTTAGTTTGCAGGAAGGAGCATAAAGTGCCTTGAAGAGAATAGTATAGTATAGTATATTGTTTTGACAGGACATAGCTGGATCCAGCAGCTTATTCAACACAAATAACACCAATAGAAATGAGGAAATACAGATAAGAATAAAAGCAGTGGTTTATAAAACGTGTCTGAGTACTGAAGAGTGATGAGTACTGAAGAGTGATGAGTACTGCAAGAGTGATGAGTACTGAAGAGTGATGAGTACTGAAAGAGTGATGAGTACTGAAGAGTGATGAGTACTGAAGAGTGATGAGTACTGAAGAGTGATGAATACTGAAGAGTGATGAGTACTGAAGAGTGATGAGTACTGACGAGTGATGAATACTGAAGAGTGATGAGTACTGAAGAGTGATGAGTACTGAAAGAGTGACGAGTACTGAAGAGTGATGAGTACTGAAGAGTGATGAATACTGAAGAGTGATGAGTACTGACGAGTGATGAGTACTGAAGAGTGATGAATACTGAAGAGTGATGAATACTGAAGAGTGATGAATACTGAAGAGTGACGTATACTAAAGAGTGATGAGTACTGAAGAGTGATGAGTACTGAAAGAGTGATGAGTACTGAAGAGTGATGAGTACTGCAAGTGATTCACAGTGCAGGTATATTAGTGACTGGAGGTAGTTAGTGAGAGGATGGTAGGTAGTTCAAGAGTGATTCACAGTGCAGGTATATTAGTGACTATACAAATAAAAGATGTGCAAAGATGCATTTGCAAGCAGCTAAAAGTATAAAGTGTGCAGGTAGATGGGTGAGGGCAGGTGTGAGTTTGTCTCCAGAGAGACTCTTCAGGTATTCAGGTGTTTGAATGAAATGTGTTTATTTCAGGTTTAGATGGAAAGCTGCTTCTGTGCTCTGTGGCTCTCACACATCATCTGCATCATATTTTCTCTTCAGACATGACCCAGGTGACCTTTCAGGGATACTACATATATGATAAGACTGTGTGTTTTATTTCACTCTTGTGCAAGAAAGGATTCAGTGGTAGCTCTGTTAAAAAGGACTTGGCAAACCACAGCCAGTAGTGCAGAACCTTCTGGAAAGGAATTGTGTGAAACAATTCAAATAAAAGGCAGTAAAATGTAAATAGTGTGGTAGTGGTGCAACAACAGTGAGATTGTGACCAACCCACTATATTCACAACAGGTGGATTTAGTGATGGTGAAATATCAGCCTTTCCACCAGCCAGGGGAATTCAGTGCCTCTTTGGTCTGTGTGCTGGATGTGTGTCCCACCAGTGCCAACCACAAGGAGGCCCAAGTGTGTGTGCATATGTGCGTGCACACGTGTGTGTGTGTGTGTGTGTGTGTTTGTTTGTCTGTGTCTCTGCTCTGTTTTCTTTTTTTTCTCTCCTCCTCCTCCCTGTGTGTCTGGTGTGTGTGTGTGTGTGTGTGTGTGTGTGTGTGTGTGTGTGTGTGTGTGTGTTTGTGTACTCTTATGTTCTCCCCTTTTTTGTCCCTTCCCCTTCTTCAGCTCTGTGTGTGTGTATGTGTGTGTGTGTGCGCGCGCGTGTGTGTGTGTGTGTGTGTGTGTGTGTCCACTCTATTCTTTCTCTCTATTCTGTTCTTTCCTCTTCGACTCTTTCTTTCTCCCCCTCTGTCTGCCCCTTTTCTATCTTATTTCTCTTTGCCCTTTTCTTTTTCTCTTTTTCATCCCTCCATCTCTCTCCCTTCCTGTTTTTCAGTCCCTTCAGCTCCTTCTCTTCTCTCTTCCCCCTCTGCCATCCTTTCTTTCTCTCCATGTTCTCTCTCTTCCTCATCCCTCTATTTATCCTCCTCCTCTGCGTTCTTTCTGCCCTTTCTCTCACTCTGTCTATTCTCTTCCTTGTCTCTCTTTCTCTCTCTATCTCTTTCTCTCTTTCTGTTCTCTTTTTATTCATCTTATTTCTCTGTCTTTCCCTCTCTTTTCTATTTTTACTCCTCTCTCTCATCCCTCCTTCTTTCTTCCTCTCCTCCATCTTTGACCCTCTTCCTCTTGTCTTTACTGCCCTCTCTCATCCTCTCTTTGCTCTTGTTTGTTAGTGTGTGTGTGTGTGTGTGTCCCTCTCTATCCCTCCCTTTCTCACACACACACTCACACACACACACACACACACTGAGACTCTCTCTCTCTCTCTCTCTCTCACACACACACACACACACACACACACACACAATAATAAAGTCTCTGTTACCTGTTTAATCCCAGGCTCCAGAAGAGGAGTGAAGCTGATCTGTTCCACACTCCTTGTGGCCCCTCAGTGTCCCTGTGCCAGATCACACAAGCTGCAGGAACATCAGAGTCACTCTCTTCTACACACACACACACACAAACACACACACACACACACACACACACACACACACACACACACACAAATGTCTGATAAGATGTTCTGAAATGTTCTGTTCATACATTTGATCATTAGTACGTTTTGACACAGTATTTTTTCTATGTTCTTCTTTTCCTAAATGTCTTTGTGTGTAAAATGTTTATTATCCAGCTCTTCAGAGTGATGCAGCAGGTTTTGGACTTCAGAATCACAACTTCATATCACTGAATTTCACTGAAAGTGGAAGCAGAGACAGTTGATCAGCTGCATTCTAAAGAATGTTTGTTTCAAATCCAATGTGTGTTTTGAAGTCAGTTATTTCTGTTTTAGCAGAAACCTCAAAACAATACCACACACCCACAAAGACATTCAGTATGTTTACTATGTTGAGTTTGTTTGATAAGTAGCTTTCTGGTAATCAGGGTAATGGATTGTCCACCAGTGACTAAAGGAAAATATGTCAGAATGAACAGGACCCTGATGAGAAGTGGAGGTCAATATATGTATGGTCCCTTAATCAATAACAGCATGAATATGAATATGTAAACCATGTCTATTTTTTCCTGGCATAATATTTCTGAATAAAATGTAAATAAATAAATAAAATCTAAGTCTTTAATGTGATGGTTGTGTCTTCATTTCTTCCTCTCTCTGTGTGAGTGAGGGGGGTTAATAAGGGGGCATCTGTGGGGTATCTTTCCACTCCATCTCTGTCTGAGTGGGAGAAGTTCAGATAAGTGGAAGTACCAGTCAACTTGAACTCCCAACCCATTACATCAGTAGTTGTGAGTAGGTATCTGACAAACCTTCATTATTTCCTTTGGTTTGTGATGTAGGAGATCAAAGCTGTCTGACTGTGCAGAGTTCATGTGTGTCTCTGTCTGCAGCTGCTGCTGTTGATCCACACAGGATGTGGGGAAGGGGGAGCATCTACTGGCAGTGGTCAGTCTTGATCCCTGCAGGGAGGGATGTGTGGTGGGTGTAGCATCTGCACCTCCCTGCCATGTCTGGATGCTTGTGGGGGTAGAGGATGGGGAACAGTGGGGTGGGGTGTGGGTGGGTGTGTGGGAGCATCTCCATCCCCCTGCCATGTCTTCTGAGGGGGCAGATAGTTTATCAGCAGCAGTGGGTCTCACACTGGGCAGCTGCTTCTAGTGTCCCTCAGCTCTCCCTGCTCATCACCTCTCCTCTCAGTATGGGGAGAAATCTCACAGCACTCTGATTCCCAAGCCTGGGAGAAATGATGACACACATGCCAACCCAGAGATTTTTCTCCATAAAGGGAAGAAGAAAGAAACTAATTCAAATGGTTTTTGCCTTTATCTTAGTAAAGCACATTCAACTGTCTCTGTGTATGAAATGTGCTTTATGAATAAACTTGTCTTGCCTAGTCTTCTTGCCCTTACTCTTCTTCCTCCTCCTCTCTTTTCCCATTCACTCTTTCTATCATTCTCTAAAAATAGTGTTCTAAAAGAATCACAGAACAACATGCTGCTTTCGTCAGGTCGGTAGCTGTAATAATGTGTAAATGACAATACATAGCAAATGGAGCAAAAACATGGATATTGAATCTAGAGACTTCGCAATATATTTTTCTTCTTTTGTTACAGTCCGTTAATATGAGGCATCTTCTTTTACTGTAGGTGACAACAGAGTGAGTTCACATGACGTGCAGAAAGTCCATGCAGTGTTAAAAAGTCCTTTATCAACTCCTTGCCCAACTCATTTGCCGTATGTAGACCACAGCTCCACCTGCTGACCGACTAGAACATTACAACTGCACTCTGGCATTCACAACATTAAGCAGACCTAACCCAGTAGCCTGTATTAAACACACAACGGTTTGGACGCAAAATGCATCAACAAACGTCATATTTGACAGTCAAACAGTGTATCTCATAAAAATTCACTCCTTAAATTCAAAATGAAAGATATACATGAATAATAGTCATATTACCAAAACTACATCATAATACAGCAGTCGATGCTGAGTAGTGAACCACACTTTCCTACATGCTAGTACAGGATTGTTAATCGTGACTAGCAAAACCTTCGACTGAGAATTTAATATGTCTCGTTAGTTGCAAATACAACAAAATCTCTTCTTTAACGTCATTGCCATCTTAGTAAAACTTTCAAATACATGTTGCATACCTGAGGAGTGAAGAAACAGTGTTATAACACAATCACAGAACACAGTGCCGCTTTCGTCGGGTCGGTAGCTGTAATAATGTGAAGAAACAGCCCTTCCCTGCTGCAGCGTAGTCTCCAAACAGATAGCGCCATCTAGTGGCCATCAAATAAAACATACTCAAAATGGAAGTTAAAACCTTAGACATGCGCACTCATTTGTATTTTACTTTACTTTGATTTTTACTTTTGCTTCACTTATGAACTTATGAAATAAATCTGAAAAATAACATTGTACAATGACAAGATAGCCAATTCTACAATAAGAGAGCCTAACCAAAAAAACACTATTTGCTAAATCTTTCACCAAACAGCTTTTATCACCCATACTGCAGCAGAGGATGAAATATGTCTGACTTTATAGAATTGAGTCCACGGGGTCATTTGAAGTGTTGATGTTTAAATTTCAAACTTGTAAATATCTTTACATTTTGCCATCATTCTAGTCTGTATGCCTCTGAATAGTATCAACCTTACACCTTTTCTTCTTTTATAGTTAACTAGGTAGTTTAACTAGCTGTTGATCTGACTTGAAATTTACTTTAGAAAGTAATATTATTTGATAACTTAAAGTGTAACTGCAAACCCCAAATATGTTTTTGAGCTGCTGACTGAATGAAATTACTTATATGGGACGAAACACACTAATACTAGGGTTAATACTGACAAAAAAAAAAATATGTTTCCAGACATAAACTGCATGTCATGGCCTTTTACATGTGAAAAATAGTTCCCCACACCATCTACAGTTTCAACTGTGCCACTACATTTGATGATGAAAATGACGACTGTGCCCTAAAAATACTCCATTAAGTCTTCTACTACATTGCTGGAGTTTAGGTATTGGGGAGAGTTTAGATTCTCTGAGCCCAATCATATAGTCCCATTGTCTTTTTATATCATTAAAAAGCTGATATGCTAAGATAAGTTAGGATAATCAGTATCAAAGTAGCATCAACAACAAATCAGTTGTTGATCATCCTATACAAATCATACTATGGCCCACACATAGCCTAAGGAATTTGAACATGTTTGTGAACTGGGAACACTGTGCACATGAGCAGGCAGTGTGCATCAGATAGGCCTAACAAATAAGCTAAAATAAACTTTGGTAATGCAAGAAAAAAAGATTAGGAAGTTAACATTGTCACAGTCAGAGGTATATGGAGCCAGTAACTTCTGGACGAACCATGTTCGTCTCATGGTTACAACTTTGGTATTTCGGTGGTGTAGACAGAGAAAACAAGGGATCCAACAACTGACCCTTGAGATTTGAGGATGTGACATTTAGATTACTGTCCATTGTCAAAGGGTAGGCTTCACTAAAACAATGCATGA
Source organism: Tenualosa thibaudeaui (assembly GCA_027481765.1). Classification (NCBI taxonomy): domain Eukaryota; kingdom Metazoa; phylum Chordata; class Actinopteri; order Clupeiformes; family Clupeidae; genus Tenualosa; species Tenualosa thibaudeaui. Next base: position 212,346 of record JAIFZK010000121.1, on the reverse strand, counting down.
ACAGTTCACTTTAGACTTTAGACTTAGACTTTAGTCATAGGCATGTCAGACTCTAATGATGTCATGGTTATTTCTGTAGTCAGTGCCAAAGGCTGATTAAGATAACTTTCAAAATTAAATATATCATGTATGTCAATAAAATTGAATGGATTTTGCTAGTGAGTGGCTGGTGGGATAAACTCCAAAGACGAAGCATAACAAGATAAATTTTCTCCTGTTTCTTGCACTCTACGTGTAGTCACTACAGTCCCATATTTTGAGAACAAAGAGGCCACGTCTCTCTATTGTTCCTGTCCTTCAGTTTCAGTTGCATATATTTTCTAAAGAGTCATTCAACTGCTTCTTGAGGACATGGACTAATTGTGTTATTGTGTTGTGTTATTGTGACTAATTGTGTTAATGGGGCATGTTGCACAGCCGAGCATTCAGAGTCAACTTTGTTCTTAACTTTCTTAGCCTACCATCATCCATGGGTAATTGGAATGACAGGAATGAACACGCCCACAACACAAGTAAATTCTAAGTTGCACCCTCATCCAGGTTTCAGGTGAAATGAAACTAGAAGTGACAGCTTCTGTAAACTTTCCGATGAGTGTTTTTTTCTCATCGGTAGCTCCTTGGCATTCAAGAGGCATCTAATGAGCTTACAGCATATATGGTATTTTCCAGATAGCTTAAAGAGTAGTGGGCCGCCAGTGCCTTGCTATGTGTGATTATTGTTTTACTGAATGGCTGGAAAAGGACAGAGAGAAAGCCATCTGTATGCTCACAAGCATTAGTAATCTTTAGCTTATAGAGTCTGTGCCTATTTACTGTATGTCAACTCAATGCAACAGAACTGAGTTTTTCTCAGTTCTTTCAATGACCCCTTCAATGCAAAATGCTTACAGAAAATGCTTCAATGAAATGCTTCAAGTTCCCTAAAGTATCAGTTGTCTCAAGAGAGATCAATCAGTATATTTAAACAGAACAAAGAAATGAACTAACGAACAGACTGTGTTTATTTAGTGTCTTGTCACTGTAAGTGTTTCTCTGCTGGTTGCCCTAAAGAGCACAAATGACACTTTCATATCATGTCATCACTATGGCTGTTTCTGAGGATGATTCTGGTGATATGAACAGCCTCCCAGGTTGGGATCTTGTCTTGGGTGGTAACTCACACCTTGATCTTCTTGGCTTGACTTGCATTGGAGGAGACTATGCAGCAATGCCTTGCAGATCTAATGTCTTGCTGGATTAGGTTACTAGTTTATTTGGATAGGCTTTGCTATGGTTTGTCATTTGTTGAGTAGCCAAACAGTTCAGTAAACTATTGCACCAAGTGGGTGTGATGGATGCAGAGTTGCACAATGTATTATGGCTGTAATGCTGCCTATGACCCTCTGTACATTCAAAGTTATTTTTTCTCATCTCAGCAACAAGTGATAGTTTCACCTGTTATGATGGTAGGCCTATCTGTGTGACTAAACTCTGCGGCAATTTAACTGAAAGGAACAGATGTTCATTATTACATTTACATGCACTTAGGTGAAACAGGCTAGGGCAGATTTCTCGCGTGAGAAATAGAGGGTGTGAAATGGGCAGTGAAATGCGTGTGTAGTTAACAGCCCTGCGTGAGTCACTGACAATGAACGGACGCTTGATTTGTAGACTTGCTCACTTTCGCACCACATTCAAAGCTTCTCAAACAAATGAACAAACCAATGATTTTAATTAATACCTTCAGCACCAAAACTCTGCAGCTACTGGAGTCCTGCTGTTTATGATGCTGCAGAGTCTGCACCCGCCACGAGTCATCAGACCTCTCCATTATCTTCAGGAAGTTTCTGGTTCCAGCAGAGCAAAACCAGTTTACTATCCAGCCAAAAATTATCTTCTTAGATTTTATTACTTTAGAATCATAAATACATCCAGTTGCGAACTTTGCTTTCATAGTAGTCCTCATTTCCAATGGAATCTACCAGCATCAGGGTCAGCCTCATGGGCATGCTGACGATCTTAAAAACATGTAATTTAAATTCACTTAAGCAAAACAGTACAAATCTAGGGAGAAGACATACCACAAGAATCCAGTGCAGAGAAATTCACAGAGCACAACCAAATGTCCTCAACTGGAAATTTCATCTGTAGGATGTTTTACATAAAATTAAAAACAATATAAATTTACTTTACATCCACCAACTTTAGAATACATTCATTACCTTACTAAGAGTCCTGAACCTCCCTTAAAACAATGTCGTTGAAATAACAACACACATGTGGTGCAAAGGTTTCTGTTCAAAGCAAATATAAACACACTTCACCTTACTTGCCTTGTGTTTCAATTCAATTCAGTTTATGTATTTATTTATTTATACAGCGCCTTTTACAATAGTATTGTCTCAAGGCGCTTCACAGAAGGAGCACCCAAGAGCAACAGGGGCAAGGAAAAACTCCCTTATGTTCAGTTAATCTAGGAAGAAACCTTGGGCAGATCCACGACTCAAGGGGCTAACCCAACTGCCAGGGGTCATGGAGAAAAATTACAATCAGTAGTAACCATGACAGACTATAAGTTGCCTACGGTTTTAGCTAAGGTTCATAATAGTTCACAATAAAGTATTATCCCACTTTTACAATACATGGTAGTCAGTCTATAGGTGGTTATCAGGAATTATGGCTGGACAATGTAGCAGCGGCCAGGCATAGTGACAAACTCAAAGGAATGAGATGGGTCATGGGGGTAAAAGTAAGGGTCCATTTGACAGCGCCATTGTGAGGGGGGGTCAATCACAAAGCCTCAGGAAGGGGAGTCGGGCCCAGCATCAGCGTCCAGGAAGGTCCTCTGTGATGGGGAGTCGGTCCTGACATGGGCCTCCCGTAGTGTTGGTTGTAGTCCACTCAGGAGGGCAGGGTGAGAGGAGTCTGCCGGAATGAGGCAGGGATGACACTCAGCAAAGATAATTGTGGACAGAGGAAAATAGTGAATTAGGCCAGGCTCACACATCAGAGAGAGAGAGAGAGAGAGCTGATGATGTTTCACAATGAGGCACTGTAGGTACGCATCAATTACCTAAAATTTGAGCAAAGGAATATTAATACATTGTGCTGTGTAAAACACTGCTACTAGCGACTAGTAATTAAGTGTCACTAAACTCTGCGAGCAAATTTAACTGAGAGGAACAAATGTTCATTATTACATGGACTTAGGTGAAACAGGCTAGGGCAGATTTCTCGCGTGAGAAATAGAGGGTGTGAAATGGGCAGTGAAATGCGTGTATAGTTAACAGCCCTGCGTGAGTCACTGACAATGAACGGACACTTGATTTGTAGACTTGCTCACTTTCGCACCACATTCACATTTCCAGGGTATCAAAACTACACAGCTGCAATGATACCAGCAAAAAAACAGAGAGTGGAAGAAGCAGGAACAAGTTTTAGTCAGGACGATATTTTATGTGATCTCTGCACCGGGAAAGAAAAATCCAAAGCTGACAAGTACTGTCTGGATTGTACGGTGTGCTATTGTAAAATTCACTTCAAAGAAAACCACAAAGATCAAAAATACTCGCTGCTTGAAGGAGATGATCAAGTAGGCCTACAGGAGAGGATCTGCACCCAACATAAGAAGCCACTGGTGATGTTTTGTCATACCGACCAAAAATGTGTCTGTATTCTCTGCAAGACGGATAAACACAAAGGCCATGACATGGTGCCTACCTCTGCAGCAAGGCAAGAGAAACAGGTACGATTAATAATCTTATAGCCTACCTGGCATTTATCTAACGTTAATCTTAACGTGTATCCGTTTGAGCAGACAGGTGTTCTGTCGAGTTGTCCTACTTCCGCGAAACGTCCTACCGTAGGAAGAAATGAGAGACATGTCTGCCGAGCTGTGCTACTCTGTCAGAAAATCCTACCATGTGCTTTCAGAATTTTTTTTTTTTTGCAAGTAGGACGCTCAAACACTGAGAATGTCTGAAATAAAACCTAGATATATGCATGACATTCTGACAGTTCTAATTACAAATCAAAATATGCTTCCACACGTCCTGACAATTCAAATCATCCCTTCAGAATATGTTTCTGCAATGGTATAAGCATGTAGGATGTTCTGACCATTAACATTACCTCGTCAGAATATGCTTCAGCATTGATATAGGAAGGTAGGAAGTTCTGTCAATTAAAATTACCTCCACATAATATGCATTTATGTAAATATGTTCTGTTATTCAAACAAACCTCATTTGAGTATGTTTTTACATAGCCTTGATGTACTGAAGTAGTTTGTTCTAAACTAACTTCATATGGATGGATGGCTAAGGATGGGTCCCAAATAATGTATTTCAAACTGAACTTAAAAATTATATTTTAATTTAACAATTAAATGACATGGAAACTTACACACTGGTTAACCATTTACACATCAAGATTAACTTAATAACTATTACTACTATTTACATTGAATTGTACAACCCTCACAAATTCAACTGTTTGCAAATTCAAAATAACACTAAAATAAATTAATTTCAACTATGTACATTTACTACAAGTGTAGTCAGTTGGAGTGTGTATATACTTGGCACATTCAAAATGGGCCCATCTCAGGCATGTCCCACACTGCACCTAGAAATGCAAAAATACATTAAAACACAAATTGTGAACGTCATTACACCTATGACAAAGAATATCCACCCAAAGAAGAAAACTTACTTCAGCACTTGCAACTACTTAACTTTCCAAACATGATTAAAAATAATTCTTATATAATTATCTTACCATTTCAATCATGCTGCGCTCAGCATCAGTGTCCAGCATGGAGCACACAACATATTAGTCATCTGAGAACAAAATGCACAATGACTAAAATTCTGTACTGTTCTATGGCAATGATGCAATATATGATATACATCATTCATAATATATGAAGCATGTCAATTCTATGTTACCCATGACCACATGGACAAGGCTGTGAAAAGACACGACTTTCAGCAACTTTATGTTGTAGGTGTTGAAGTCACAAAACTGTAGCTACAAACTATAAAAGCATCTCTAAACTTACCCCGATGTTCTAATAGGGTGCAGGCAATCTGCCTTCAGTATAGCAGGACAGCTTCAGCTGTGGTCAGCACCCCCATTACTTTACCAGAGCAGATGTGCTCTGCAAACTTGTAATACTGTAATGTTTTTTGTATTCACATAAGTAGTCACCAAGGTTCAAAAAAAGAGCAAGGGAAATAATCTGTGCAGTTGTTCCACATCTTCAAAGCTTCTCAAACAAATGAACAAACCAATGATTTTAATTAATACCTTCAGCACCAAAACTCTGCAGCTACTGGAGTCCTGCTGTTTATGATGCTGCAGAGTCTGCACCATACGAGTCGTCAGACCTCTCCATCATCTTCAGGAAGTTTCTGTTTATGATGCTGCAGAGCCTGCACCCGCCACAAGTCGTCAGACCTCTCCATCACCTTCAGGAAGTTTCTGGTTATGATGCTGCAGAGTCTGCACCCGCCACAAGTCGTCAGACCTCTCCATCACCTTCAGGAAGTTTCTGGTTATGATGCTGCAGAGTCTGCACCCGCCACGAGTCATCAGACCTCTCCATGTCCTCAACTGGAAATTCCATCTGTAGGATGTTTTACATAAAATTAAAAACAATATAAATTTACTTTACATCCACCAACTTTAGAATACATTCATTACCTTACTAAGAGTCCTGAACCTCCCTTAAAACAATGTCGTTGAAATAACAGCACACATGTGGTACAAAGGTTTCTGTTCAAAGCAAATATAAACACACTTCACCTTACTTGCCTTGTGTTTCACAATGAGGCACTGTAGGTACGCATCAATTACCTAAAATTTGAGCAAAGGAATATTAATACATTGTGCTTTGTAAACCACTGCTACTAGCAACTAGTAATTAAAACAAAAATAGCTTTTACCTCATCTGACAGCCACTCTGTTCCCTGCAGTGTTGTAAATGATGAGTCATACAACTTGTATGAACCAACCACTGCCTCCACAAGCCCGTCATCCTTTACAGCCCACAGCCTGTGTACTAAAAGAAAATTAGGATTAAGTTAGTTATGTCTACAGTGTTTTCTATAGAAATAGTTCAAGGCCAACGGGCCAAAACCGAATAGGTCATTAACCTTTAAGGGAGCAAGGTTTTCAACATTTTATAAAAAAATGTGTTCCATTACAATCTGAGATTCCACATATTTTATGGACCCCAACATCCTTTAGAACTTGCATCCTCCTAACATTCACCCTTAAAGGTTAAACACAGACCAACTATTACAGGCGTTAACCTGGTATGATGGCAACAGATGACCAAACGGTCAAGAACATGTTTTTAAAAGGCCACCTTCTTCTTCTGTGCTGTTTTTGAAAGGATCTCAGGTGGAAACATAACATAACGTTGACTCTCAGCTTTTACAGATTCTCACAACTATTCAATTCAATTATATTTATACAGCGCCTTTTACAGGAAAGGTACAATCAGCAGTAACCATGATAGACTACAAGGTGTCCATGGTTTTAGCCAAGTATCATAATAGTTCCAAAATATTTTATTCAGCCACTAGGTGGCAGCATTGGACCACTTTTCCACACAGTTTTTCCAGTAGAAGGCCTCGGCGATGGGCGTTTTAGACACTGCAAGACAGTAGTTACCATAGTTACCAGTGTTCCTTTGCATAGAACAGAGAGAGGTTACCTGGAGGTTACCTATGACTGGGACAGGTGCAGGGGTCAGCAAGGTCACACATGCACATTTCTTAGGAACAGGTGCTCCAGACACAGCAAAGCATTGTGCTTAAAGGCGACAAAACCCAGTCTGGGGTAGCTCACCACATTGGGGGGAATCAACAGGCAACAGTGTACTGGTAACAGGATCCTATATTGGGCAGAGAACACTTATCTCCATAGTGCTGTACTCCAGGGGCGGCCGTCACAGTTGTAACTCCTCTGCTGAGTCCCGCACAGGACCGGCGTTGGGGGGTCGCTGGTCGCTGGTCACAGCGGCTGGCTACTCAGGCTGTAATAGGTGCAGTTCAAACACTGCAGTCGGTGACACTCGTGCACTTCGAACTCACTTGTGTATCAGATGGAACGTACACTTCACAACACTACAGCAATCGTGGATAGATTGTGCTTAAGAACAACCCCAGGTAGCCTGCCACACCAGTCGCCCAAGCAGAGACACCAAAGCACTGTGAACGCGGCCCCATAGAGAGGTATAAACACTTAGCTGCCGTGGATAAATTGGAGCCTCTGCCACAAGCCAGCTGCTGCACTGCGGTTTGGTTTGGTTTGGTTCGGTTCGGTTCGTGTGTAACTTTATTTTGGGATATTATTAGCTTATTATTCTTTATTTCATTTCAAACCACACACACATACATAACCACATACACCTAAGCTCATTGATAATCATTCCTGAAATTAAAGTCTGTACCAATTTGTGTTCTGCTGTGCTGTGATAACCTTGAAGCACCAAGTATCGGACTGCATAATTATTGACTCCTTTGTGTTCTGACCGACCCCCAAGGGAGACACCTACCATAACTTTATCATTCACCATATCTCTTTATTGCCCAAACCACAACCGCTCAACAGTTAGGGGTGATGGGTGGCAGTGCAAATAAGAAAAACAAGAACTGGTGTGATCATAGGTTTGGCCATTGGAATAAAACAGACCACTGTTTCCTCCACTTTAGTTCAAGTATTTAAATGTAAAAATATATGGTTAACATGAGGTAACCAACACTTAAATGTAACATACTCATGTCATTGAATGACCCCAACACTAATAGTCCCAGAGTTTCTGGCCTTCAGGAATGCTGTGATCTAATTACAATTCTAGTTATCCATTCCTTATTTGTTTGTTTGTTTGTTTGTGTTTCATTCACACAGACACACTTGGTGGAGAAGCAGAGGAGGTTCCATCAGAGAATCCAGGAGAGAGAGAAGGAGCTGCAGGAGCTGAGGAAGGCTGTGGAGACTCTCAAGGTGAGTAGTGACTGACCACCACTGGAGAGAACAACAGCTGGCCGCCATGTTGGAGCTCAGTCAGAGTCAGGTCTCTCCTCCAGTCAGTCAGAGAGGAGTCTGAGATGCTGAGATACTTCACTCTTCCTCCCAGACACACTGGAGGGGACAGACTGAGGAAGACATAAATGCCAAGTGCCAGGAAATGTCTTATTACATCATTCAAGAGCAATTCTCCAATTTTGAACACACTTCATCTTCATCATGTGTCTTCAACACTATTGGGCCTTGTTTTGGAAAGCAGTCAGTCTTACCTTCACATAGCAGATGCACCATCCTGACCTCCTGACTATAATGTAGTTTGTGCTGTTTTCTTTTCCTTCAGGCCAAACATGATTTGTTTTTGTTTTATTTCCATTTCTTGCCTTAATGAACTGACCCAGAGGAGCCGGACTGTCTTAGTGGGGATGAGCCTTTCTGAATGAGCTGCTTTATAGTGTGTCCACACTGGGCTGATGGTCGAATGGTGCCGAGTTGTGCCTTGTCTGTGGCCAAAACGTGTGCTGTATGAATAGTGTGGCTGATATCTGTAGACCTCTACAGGCTAGTTTTGGGATTTAGCTGTCAGTCGTATCATGGCCAGCTCAGTGTGCAAGCACTATTACATAGACTCCTCCACTTTGTGTGTCTCTCCTGCCAGAGCTCTGCACAGACAGCAGTGGAGGACAGTGAGAGGATCTTTACTGAGATGATCCGCTCCATTGAGAGAAGGCGCTCTGAGGTGAAAGAGCTGATCAGAGATCAGGAGAAGGCTGAGGTGAGTCGGGCTGAAGGACTCCTGAAGCGACTGGAGCAGGAGATTGCTGAGCTGAAGAGGAGAGATGCTGAGCTGGAGCAGATTTCACACACAGACGATCACATCCATTTCCTCAAGGTACAGCTGTTGACTGACTGTTTGTGCACAACATGTTTGTGTACAATTTGAAGTCATACATTTATGCCAAGTATTTTAAATCTCTCTCTCTCTCTCTCTCACTCTCCCTTTTACACTTCTTCATTTAGACCTTCCAGTCAGTCAGTGAACTACCTGAGTCTAAAGACTTACCAGCCACCTGTGTGAACCAAAGTCTCTCTTTTGAGGCTGTGAGGAAGTCTGTCTCCACACTGAAGGAGCAGCTGGAGAATCTCTGCAAGCAGGAAGTTATCAAGACTTCTGGAGCTGGTTGGTCACATTCCTGACTGAATATGTTTGGATATTTGTGATTAACTTTGTTATGCCTGGGTTGTGAATTTCTCAAACTTTTATTGCCAGTGCTGGTATCTCAACATATCCCATAATGTACATGTAACTCTGAATGTCAGAGAGACTCTGAAGATGTTTCTCCATGTTTGCTTGTGTGTGGGAGGAGAACTGATTTGTCTTTATGATGCAACAAGCTGGAAACTCATAATGTCAAACAACAAGAGATTTTCATTTCACTGACATTAGAAAAACCTCTTCCATTCTGCACTGTTGACATTTACACATTTTTTTCCAAATCAGTAGTAACTCAAGTCCAGGATGTTTTGCCTTCAAAGCCACCAACAACCAGAGTGGAGTTTCTACAATGTAAGTTTGTCAAATAGAGATGCACACACTAACACACACACACACACACACACACAGTACATTCTTTTCCAGTTATATTAAATTTAGTTTAGCCTCTTGATCTCCCTCTTTTTTAACCCATCTTATTGCAACACTGCAAACTGCTGTTTATGTTTCAGCGGGAGTCTAATCCAACAGACTGTGATCAGAAACACATAGTGATTACACTCCACTCTATTTAATACACACACACACACACACACACACACACAGGACAGAGAGAG
>JAIFZK010000121.1:185000-187500 GCA_027481765.1 Tenualosa thibaudeaui | reverse complement strand
TGCTCCTACTACTGTTAGACACCAGCAACAAGAGCACAGTTTTTGCTCCTACTACTGTTAGACACAACAAGAGCACAGTTTTTGCTCCTACTACTGTTAGACACAACAAGAGCACAGTTTTTGCTCCTACTACTGTTAGACACAACAAGAGCACAGTTTTTGCTCCTACTACTGTTAGACTCAACAAGAGCACAGTTTATGCTCCTACTACTGTTAGACACAACAAGAGCACAGTTTTTGCTCCTACTACTGTTAGACACCAGCAACAAGAGCACAGTTTTTGCTCCTACTACTGTTAGACTCAACAAGAGCACAGCTTTTGCTCCTACTACTGTTAGACTCAACAAGAGCACAGTTTTTGCTCCTACTACTGTTAGACACAACAAGAGCACAGTTTTTGCTCCTACTACTGTTAGACTGAACAAGAGCACAGTTTTTGCTCCTACTACTGTTAGACACAACAACAGCACAGTTTTTGCTCCTACTACTGTTAGACACCAGGAACAAGAGCACAGTTTTTGCTCCTACTACTGTTAGACTCAACAAGAGCACAGCTTTTGCCTCTACTACTGTTAGACACAACAAGAGCACAGTTTTTGCTCCTACTACTGTTAGACTGAACAAGAGCACAGTTTTTGCTCCTACTACTGTTAGACACCAGGAACAAGAGCACAGTTTTTGCTCCTACTACTGTTAGACTCAACAAGAGCACAGTTTTTGCTCCTACCACTGTTAGACACAACAAGAGCACAGTTTTTGCTCCTACTACTCTTAGACTAAACAAGAGCACAGTTTTTGCTCCTACTACTGTTAGACACCAGGAACAAGAGCACAGTTTTTGCTCCTACTACTGTTAGACTAAACAAGAGCACAGTTTTTGCTCCTACTACTGTCAGACACCAGGAACAAGAGCACAGTTTTTGCTCCTACTACTGTTAGACTGAACACGAGCACAGTTTTTGCTCCTACCACTGTTAGACACAACAAGAGCACAGTTTTTGCTCCTACTACTGTTAGACTAAACAAGAGCACAGTTTTTGCTCCTACTACTGTTAGACACCAGGAACAAGAGCACAGTTTTTGCTCCTACTACTGTTAGACACAACAACAGCACATTTTTTGCTCCTACTACTGTTAGACACAACAAAAATACAGTGAACACAACTTGAACTTGAACCTTTTGAAACTGCTGAACGCAGAAGTGTCACAAATTAAAAGTGCAACCCTACATGTAAACTATGTGGCTTTTCAAGCTTCTTCATCGACCTGAAGCAAAAAGCCTGCACAGCAACCTCACTTGTTGGCCTGTCTTTATTTGACACTAATGCCAAACACATATGAAAACAATAAGAAGTTAGGCACATACATTTATACAACACATTAGACATAGACATTAGAACGTGCATAGAAACAGTAATACCAGAGAGTGTTGAGAATCTAAGGTCTTTGGTAATACTGTGCATCGCCACACACATATTTGGTCACAGATTGTTTATTAGCGAACCTCTTGCTAACGTAAGCCACAAGTTTGAAAGAATATGGACTTACCTTCATATCTGTGGATATATGAAGACGCGTACAACCTGAAGCCCTTGTCTAATTTGCTGTTTGGTCCCTTGAGGATGCCTTACAAATGGGGCCAAAGAGAAAGAACTAGAATAATACACTCATTTGCATTTCCATACATTTTTTCAGTAGCTTTGTTTTGATGACGGGAGTTAAACAGCTAAAACACACCCTGCAACATCATTCCAGCACATTCTCTGTGGTGGCCAGTTGTATGGAAATGACTGTATGACCGTATACAGGTGTCGCCTCAGAACCAGCTGAAATATTTATTTCTGTATAATTCATACAGGTGATTGTGTCTGATAGTGTATTTGACAAGGCTTTGGAGTGACGTGTTTGTACCTGTTGCTGTCACTACTGGAGCTGATTGGTTCTGATTCAGTAAAAGTCACCATCAGTGGACTCAGGATTAACAGCAGTGGATGCAGAGGAGTTAAAAAGATAAAGACATGTAGCTAGTGGGAAGACCTAGAGAGACTTAGATTCTGACAGTGTGATAGTTGAGACAATATAAACACATGGTTTGGAAAGAGTTAAATCTTCATGAGGAGATGAATTGTTTTGCTTTGGACCGTATCAACACACCTTAATATGCTGTCTGGCCAGTTCTACACACCTTAATATGCTGTCTGGCCAGTTCTCAAGAGAGGAAATGGATGCCACCAAGACAAGCAAATGAAATCTGTGAGTTACTTTGACAAATATGATGTTTGTTCATTACATTTCTCTTGCTGTTTGGAGGTATGTGTATCTCCCTATATTGCCCTAGTTGTGGGACTTTTAGTAGTTTAAAATAAGAGAAGAATAGTCTAAATGAACAATACTTTCACTTCAGAGTCAGAGAGTTGAGTTTCAGAAATAGACTGTACACAGAAGTACAGAAGACCGTCTAAGTACAGAAGTTTGTTTTTATTTTTGTTTAGATTCTTTT
>JAIFZK010000121.1:170000-180000 GCA_027481765.1 Tenualosa thibaudeaui | reverse complement strand
TCAGAAACTCAGACACTCCTCAGTGAGATCTACACAGAGCTCTACATCACAGAGGGGGAGAGTGAAGGGGTGAATAAGGAACATGAGGTTTGGCAGGTAGAGTCAGCATCCAGAGTACAAACCACAGAAGACACACCAATCAACTGCAATGACATCTTCAAATCCTTACCTGGACAGGATAAGCAGATTAGAACTGTGATGACCAAAGGTGTTGCTGGCATTGGAAAGACAGTCTCAGTGCAGAAGTTCATTCTTGATTGGATAGACGGGGTAGCCAATCAGGATGTAGATTTTATGTTTCCCCTTTCTTTCCGTGAGCTGAATTTAATCAAGAATGATCAGTATAGTCTCAACAGTCTCCTGCTTGACTTCCACCCTGAGCTGAAGGAGTTGGATGATGATGAATATAAAGACTGTCAAATCGTGTTCATCTTTGATGGTTTGGATGAGAGTCGGTTTACACTAGATTTTAAAGAGAACACAAAGTTGTCTGATGTCAAACAAAAAACATCAATGGAGGTTCTGATAACAAACCTCTTTCAGGGAAATCTGTTTCCTTCTGCTCTCATCTGGATAACTTCACGACCAGCAGCAGCCGGTCAAATTCCAGCTCAGTGTATCGACCAGGTGACAGAAATACGAGGGTTTAATGACACACAGAAGGAAGAGTACTTCAGGAAGATAATCAGTAATGAGGCTCAGGCCAACAGAATCATCTCACACATTAAGGCATCCAGGAGTCTCCACATTATGTGTCACATTCCAGTCTTCTGTTGGATTGCAGCCACTGTGCTTCAAGAAATGCTGGAACAGGACAATAGCCAGAAAATCCCTAAAACTCTGACTGAGATGTTCATTCACTTCTTGCTTATCCAGACCACCAGGAAGGATCAGAAGTATCAGGGTGGAAATGAAACAAACAAAATAAAACTTCTTCAATCACAGAAAGAAATTTTACTGAAATTGTCAGAACTCGCTTTCAAGAATCTTGAAAATGGCAATCTAATGTTTTATGAGGGAGACCTGAGAGAGTGTGGCATTGATGTTGGTGAAGCCTCAGTGTACTCTGGCATGTGCACTGAGATCTTCAAGGAAGAATCAATCTTTCAAAAGGGAAAGGTCTACTGCTTTGTGCATCTGAGCATTCAGGAGTTTATGGCAGCTGTGTTTGTGTTTCACACTTATGTGACTAAAAACCTTGAGCCACTGAAATCCCTCCTAAACGAAAAACATGAGAAACTAAAGGATAAATCATTTTTTTCTTCACTTCAGTCGGCACTACGTTGGAAAACTGAAATTCATGTGTTACTTAAGAGTGCAGTGGATGAGGCTTTAAAGAGCAGGAATGGACACCTGGATCTTTTCCTTCGTTTCCTTATGGGCATCTCACTGGAGAACAATCAGAGACTTCTGCAAGGGCTACTGAACAAAATACACAACACCTCAAAGAGCATTGAGAAAACATGTCGGTACATTAAGGACCTCAACAGAGAAGGTCACTCACCTGAAAGATGCATCAATCTTTTCCACTGCTTGTCTGAACTGAATGATCGTTCCATGCATGAAGAAATTCAGAAATTCCTGTCATCACCAAACAACATCAAACAGAAGTTGTCTCCTGCTCACTGTTCAGCACTGGCCCACATGCTTCTGATGTCTGAGGAGGCGCTAGATGAGTTTGACCTGAAGAAATACAACACATCAGATGAGGGACGCAGGAGACTGATCCCAGCTGTGAGGTGCTGCAGAAAGGCACGGTGAGTTTCTGATGGAAATGACTGCAGAGTTTTTACTAAAGTGAGAATAAAAATCATGTAATTGGCCAACAGTATCAACACTATGACAGATACTAGCAGACAAGTGAAATAGTCCACCTGGGAAGCTGACATTTTATACGCAACACAGGATTATGGTTGAATTATCCATTAAATGACACATTAATATTGTTAAAATGTCCTTGGATACTTTACAGTTGTTCCTAATACCTCCTACTAATCTTTAACACTTGGTCTGGGTGCTGCACATACCTGTGTTCATTCATGGCAGAAGGGCAGGCTGAGAGAGGCAGTTAAAATGACCTGGGAGAGTGTGTGGCAATGTCTCTGGACTCTCTTTTGTGATGGTCTGCCTGTCATTCTCTACTGACCTGATGTGATTAATGCGAAAACAGCATAAATATACTTTTAAATATTTTGTCAATCCTCCTGAAGCAGATCTTTGTAGAGGCATTCTGCAAACACTAGGTCAATATCAATCAATGTGTCATGCTGTAACATGAATGCACAGTATCGTACTTTTGCACAAGTAAAACATTGATAAGTCACTGTGAGATTGTATCAAGTCTACAGTCATCAAACTCCTGATAGAGTTGGACCTGAGTAACAATGACCAATTCAGTGTGGAGTTCAGCTGCTCTGGCCAGGGACTGTAACACCTCAATGCAGTACAGTGAGACACACCAAAGAGTAGACAATGTGTGACTATTTTTTTTTGGTGTGTTTGTTCTGTGTGTCAAGTGTGTCATGTGTCACTCCTTTGTTCAGGGTATCTGTTGTGGTTGTGCGTTATAACCAAATTTTAGGAGGAGAAATGACTGGGACAGTGTCCCCCATTAATTTATACATTTCATTATGCTCTTATTCAGACTTGCTGAATGCAAACTCACTGATAAGTCCTGTGAGATTGTGGCTTCAGGTCTACAGTCATCAAACTCCCTGATAGAGTTGGACCTGAGTCACAATGACCTGGGAGATTCTGGAGTTCAGCTTCTCTCCAAGGGACTGTCTAGTCCCCACTGCAAACTGCAGAAACTAAGGTTTGTGTTTTAGACTTTTAGATGTGTATTAACAGTTCTTGATTTTTTGGTATATTTATTTTTATTTCATAATATGTCATATCTTACTCTGTTGTTCAGCTGTATCTCTCTTTGGAGGGCACTTATAATCAAGTGCTAGTATTTAGGGAGTAGAAATGGGACTGGGCCTGTGTCTTGCATCTTAATTTTGTCAAATTCTCTCTCAGACTTGCTCACTGCAAACTCACTGATAAGTCCTGTGAGATTGTGGCTTCAGGTCTACAGTCATCAAACTCCCTGATAGAGTTGGACCTGAGTAACAATGACCTGGGAGATTCTGGAGTTCAGCTTCTCTCCAAGGGACTGTCTAGTCCCCACTGCAAACTGCAGATATTAAGGTTTGTGTTTTAGATGTGTATTAACACTTATTGATTATTTGGTATATCTATTTTTGTTTTATAATGTGTCTTATATCTCACTCCGTTGTTCAGCGGTATCTCACTTTGGAGGGCACTTAGAACTAAACTCTACCATTAAGGGAGGAGAAATGGAACTGGGCCTGTGTCTTACATCTTAATTTTGTCAAATTCTCTCTCAGACTTGCTCACTGCAAACTCACTGATAAGTCCTGTGAGATTGTGGCTTCAGGTCTACAGTCATCAAACTCCCTGACAGAGTTGGACCTGAGTAACAATGACCTGGGAGATTCTGGAGTTCAGCTTCTCTCCAAGGGACTGTCTAGTCCCCACTGCAAACTGCAGATATTAAGGTGAGTGTTTTAGTGTTTTAGATGTTTATTAACAGTTATTTATTTTTTGGCATATTTATTCTCATTTCATAATATGTCATATCTCACTGTATTGTTCAGGGTATCTCTCTTTGGAGGGCACTTATTACCAATCACTAGCATTAAGGGAGGAGAAATTGGACTGGGCCTGTGTCTTATATCTTAATTTTGTCAAATTCTCTTTCAGATTTGCTCACTGCAAACTCACTGATAAGTCCTGTGAGATTGTGGCTTCAGGTCTACAGTCATCAAACTCCCTGATAGAGTTGGACCTGAGTAACAATGACCTGGGAGATTCTGGAACTCAGCATCTCTCCAAGGGACTGTCTAGTCCCCACTGCAAACTGCAGAAATTAAGGTGGGTGTTGGACATGAATTTATTGGACAACGTTTTTATTATATTTAGGTAATGATACCTTAGCCCTTTCTAACATGCAAATAAATTTCCTTCAAGATAAATAAAGTTTCTAACTATATACCTATCTAGATGATGTAGCAAAGAGTTTTCACACATTTACATTTATTTAGCAGACACTTTTATCCAATTTGACTTAAAAAAAAGAGGATAAACAATCAAGCTACTCACACACAGTGAGGGAACTGTTTACACATTTCTCTGTGTGTTTAGTCATTTAAATGTGTACTGACACTTTGTGTAATTTCATTATTCTGTCAAATATCCTTGCAGACTTGCTGACTGTAAACTCACAGATAAGTCCTGTGAGATTGTGGCCTCAGTTCTACAGTCACCAAACTCCCTGCTGCAGCTGGACTTGAGTCACAATGACCTGGGAGATTCTGGAACTCAGCATCTCTCTGCTGGACTGTCTAGTCCCCACTGCAAACTGCAGACATTAAGGTGAGTGCTAGACATCTCTTTTTGTCTTAGATTCACTGATAACTCTGAAGAACCACTTGTGTAGTGCAGTACAAAGCATGTTTCCCAGGAAAGCCAAATGTGTGCAGGTAGGTCTTGAATCTGTAATGATATCATTTGGGTTCATATGGAACAGTCTGGAACCGTCCAAGTAGTGAATGTTTAACTTGCATTTTTTAGTTGCATGTAACATCAGTCTTGGTATGGCTCTAAGAGGCACCATATAGCCATACGTGTTACCAAATTATTTTATGCACCCCAAACACAGACCTTACAGAAGTCATGTGTGTGGTGTTGGACAAGATATATTTTAATATGATCAGTCGTAATCCATATTCAGTCACTTCAGGTTATAACACTTCATGTAGATTAACAGGCTTTGCTTACCCCTGTGGGTTACCATCTGCATGCATGATCTGTGAATGTAATTCAACATGTACAATATATCATTGAGGAGAGACATGGTGATCCCTTTGAATGGTATGTGGTGTATTTGACACCAAAAGATGATGGGCTAGTGAACACAGGATCATGGAGTGGCTTTTACCTGCACATGGATTCAGCACTGCACCGTGTACATGTACAGTATATCATTGAGGAGAGACATGGTGACACAGAATATGCATGAGAGGGGGAGTGGCTACAACTTCTGGTGTGTGTAGTGGGGATTTTAAGTTAATCGTCCCAAAAGCCTGTTCCTGCCTGCATGGTATAACTCCAGTGCAATCAGTAACAGGAGCCAATTGTATCCACTGTTTTTCCCATTGTAAATGTATGTAATGTGGGCCTACTGAATGCCCTATAGGGTAGTCTAACCTCCATCAGCACTAGACCCACAGTGAAATGCCTTTGTGTGATAGTGTGCCTTAAGTGTGTGTAAAACCACCTCCACTTTTCTCTTTCATTTGTTTAGTTTGGTTAATTCTTTACTGGTGTCTTTATTTGGCGAGGCCTATTCCTTTTCCTACCTCTGTCAGCCAGGGCGGGGAAGCACTAGAGGGGTTGTGAGGGCTTATTCCTAGCTTATGCCATTCAGGCTTGGTGAGTGTGCTGCTCATACAAGCCTGTGTGGTGTGGTGTTATGAAGTTCTATTTGTGTGTAGTGAACTAGAGTATTATCCCTGACACTTGGGCTTGGGACATGTGCTGCTCATACAAGCCTGGGTGGTGGGTGAGTTGTTGGTGTGCAGTGTACTGTGACCATGACCCTCTGGTTGAGTGTAGTGTATAGTCAAACTGATTACAGCACTGGAGTGATATAGTATGCTGTGTGGTGCACAGTAGACTTAGTTACAGTGCTTTACTGGTGTAGTACATTTACTGCCTGAGTGTGGGGTACAGCTGAGCTGAATACAGTACTTTAGCAGTGTAGTATATGATCTCACTGTGCCTCTGTGGGGTCTCTTCTCCAGCTGACCCTCTGCTTTGTGAAAATGACTAGGGTCTGAGGTGGGTCAGTTAGAGGGTAGAGTGAACTGTGATTCTGTGTCAGTCAGTGTAAAAGTGTACTGGTGCCACACTAAAAAAAGGGACTTTTTTAAACTAAAGTAGTTCTATACTTCATTATTTTATTTGCTAGTTTTGACA
This sequence comes from Tenualosa thibaudeaui, assembly GCA_027481765.1. Taxonomy (NCBI): domain Eukaryota; kingdom Metazoa; phylum Chordata; class Actinopteri; order Clupeiformes; family Clupeidae; genus Tenualosa; species Tenualosa thibaudeaui. The sequence goes on along the minus strand of JAIFZK010000121.1, from coordinate 173,955 downwards.
CAAACAAATTGTTATTAGACGCTGGTCTTAGTGTCGGTGTACAACATTCAGTCATGTAGGTACTGGGGAGTTATTGTGCTTATTGGGAGTTTCAGTCTAATTTGGACAGTGTTTCTCCTTTATGTTATGACCATTGTTCTCTCTCTCTCTCTCTCTCTCTCTCTCTCTCTCTCTCTCTCTCTCAGGCTCTCTGATTGTCTCATCTCAGAGAAGGGTTGTGTTTGTCTGGCTTCAGCTCTGACTTCAAACCCCTCCCATCTCAAAGAGCTGGATCTGAGCTACAATCATCCTGGAGAATCAGGACTGAATCTGTTATCTGCTAAACTGAAGGATCCTGTCTGCAAACTGGAGATACTCAAGTATGTTCAGAAACAAACCTCAGTGTCTATTTGCAATGTTTTAATATTGTTTTGATAGCTGTTCAACTGAATCATAGGTTACCTCTTTCATGCTGCATTCAACAATGCAACTATTTAAAATGGAGCTTTAGCAAAGTGATCCTGACAAATATTGAGAGGATTAGATTTCAGACAGGAAGGAGAGCAGACAGACAGACAAACAGACAGACAGACAGGGAGATGAGCAGACAGACAGGGAGATGTATTATTAACACCCTTGTGTGACTGAAAGAGAATGAATGAGACAATATAAAGATGGAGAAAGGTTACACACTAATAAGTAAGGGATCATGTATTGTCTTCCGGCCATTATAAGAAAATAAGTCCCGACAGGACGACCAGGACCCCGACACATATCTTACTTATTATGAGAAACTTCACACAACACATCTTTTAAATTTAATTTGTCACTTTTTCATGGCTTCCACTGATAAACAAATAGTGGTACATAAATAAACCACACCAAGAAAGAATGTAGAGTCAAATGTTTTTCATAGTGTCTCCAACAACTACCACTCCATCTTCTGTCAAATGGTTCATGTGTGTGACAGTTTGTTTTTCTTACAGAACTGACCATGCTTCAGTAAGCAGAGCACGGCCACGTTTGCTGAGATGTAAGTTTGTATTGTTTATTCAATAGCTGTGTTTGGGATTGTTCACAGTTTGAGTGTGTGTGTGTGTGTGTGTGTGTGTGTTCTACCCCATTACCTGAACTGACCTGTTGTAGGCAACATTTAGCCTAATTATTTATTATATATTTTATTTAGTGTAGGGCCTACGTCTCCAATACCTATAGTCCACCAGCTACTCTAACCAAACCACCTTAGTGCAGGTCAGCTTGGTTGAATAGTAGGTCTACACATCAGCAGCCTTTGGTTGGTTTATTACTGTAATAACACCCCCATCCATGCCAGAGGACAGCTCCATTAAAAAGTTATGGACTGGAGGTCTTGGAAGTCGTCTCTGTCCATTGCCAGTCACTGAAAGTAGGTGACGGGGTCCAGAGCTGCGTGTAGGAGACAGAGAAAAACTCAATTCTGGCAGCCCTAAATTCATGAAGTTATTTGCTAATTTGGGAAAGGTTTCAGTTGATGTCATTGCTGTTTTTATTACTGATTTCATTTTGAGGATAAACTACAGAAAATGCACAGGATTTTTCAGTCCATTGTTCAGTCCATTCAGGATTATGGCTGCCGGCATGTGTGTGTGTGTGTGTGTCTGTGTGTGTGTGTGTGTGTGTGTGTGTGTGTGTGAGTGTGTGTGTGCGTGTGTGTGTGTGTGTGTAAGTGTTTGTGTGTGTAAGTGTGTGTGTAAGTATGTTTGTGTGTGTGCGTGTGTGTTTGTGTGTGTAAGTGTTTGTGTGTATGTGTGTGTGTGTGTGTGTGTGTGTGTGTGTGTATGCAGAGGTTGATTTCTTTTTTTCTGAGTTTTCTCTTGCTCCTCCTCTATTTTCTCCTTCTCTCTTTTTGTTCTCCTTTCTGTCTCCCCCTTTCCTCCTCTCTATCCCTCTTTCATCTTTCTCTCTTTCTCATCCCTCTATCTGTTCTCCAACCTCCTCCTTTCTGTTCCTTCTGTCCATCCTTCTCTTCTCTCTCTTCTCTCCTCCACCTGTGTTCACTCACTCTTTCTCATTCCTCCATCTGTCTCTCATGCTCATATTTCTCTTCTACCTTTCATTCTCTCTCTCTACTCTGCCTCTCATGCTTCTCCCTTTTTCGCTCTCTGCCCTCTACTTGTGTGTGTGTGTGTGTGTGTGTGTGTGTGTGTGTGTGTGTGTGTGTGCGTGTGTGTGTGTGTGTGTGCAGGCCACTGAAAAAAGTTCAGACTTTTTAGGTCAACAACTTCACTTTTGTCTTTGTCTTGTCACTTTTGCCTGTAAACAAAGACATGTTAATACACCCTAATTCAATTATTTATTTCACAGCAGATAAGGCCTATTGCTATTATCTAACACAGTTTACAAAGCATATTTTCTGTAGGCCCATGTTTCTATAGCCTATGTCACATGACAAAATAGTGATTGTGAAGCCACTGCCCCTGCACTGCTTCAGACTCTGTCCTGATTTCACAACAGGTGACAAAATAGCCTACAGTTTTCTACCTTAGACAGCTTACATTCCAATGCACACATGAAGTTTGCTTGGGAATAAAGTTGTTGGACAGGTTCTTTTGTTTAATGTGATTATTGATGATGCTGGCAAGTTTGTAGTTAGGCTACCTTTAAACGTGATGTTTGGCTTTTCCTGATGAATGTCGTCTGATTTGGCTACCGCTACAAAAACAGGCTAGACCAACCTGAACATCTTCCCTGTTTTTCTGTGGTGTTGCGCCTCGGATTTCATGCATACCCATAATGCAGTAGGGTTTCTCATATGGGGACTTTTCACTGGCCTGTGCACACACTCATCTTTGGGGACTCGGTCAGTTGCAGTGTTACGTGAGGGTTCAGCATTGCATTCGGCCGGTGCTGTGTGCCACTGCATTAATCAGAACCAGCCTTTAGCCCAGTAGGGTAATAGACATTCTGTCAGTCATTCGCTGTCACAGATCCCCTAAACAGACATTTCCCCTCTTGTTTGTGGTCCAAAACTGACGACTCTTTCGCATGGAAAGAAGTCAGGACTTGTTCAAAAAGTAGATTTCTAACAAAACGCCGCTAGTTCTACTGAGCAGCTGACTGCAGGTAACCCTTAGCAGATAACTTGATCTATTTTTGAATGTTGAATGACGGTGAGCTACTCATGACAATGTTGATATTCAAACCTCAGTGTGGAGCTGCTGTAGCTGTATGCTGTGTGTTTCACTGTCAATGGTATTAATGATGAAAGTCATATCTGAAGCAGTCATATTTCAGCAGACCACCAGTGGCAAGTGACTTTCATTTTTTTATTCGACAAACCATATTTTTACTCACACATTTTATACCCTGTGTGTGTGTGTGTGTGTGTGTGTGTGTGTGTGTGTGTGTGTGTGTGTGTGTATGTGTGTGTGTAAGAACTCATCTCTTCTCTCTCTCTCTCTCTCTTCACCCTGCTCTTTCTCTCTCTCTGATTCCTCCATCTCTTCCCCTTCTCTCTTCCTGCTCCCTCCATCTCTCCTCATATTCTTTCTGTTTTCTCCATCTCTCCTCTTTTTCTGCTCCCTCCATCTCTTCTACTCTTTCTGCTCCCTCCATCTCTTCCCCTCCTTTCTTTCTGCTTCCTCCATCTCTCCTTTCTTTCTGCCCCCTCCATCATTCATACTCCTTTTTATGTTCCCTCCCATCTCTCTTCCCTTTTCTCTCTCTGTTCCCTTCATCTCTTCCCCTCCTCTCTTTCTTGTTCCTCCATCTCCTCCTTTCTTCCTCTCCTCCTCTTCTCCTCCTCAATTTCTGCTCCCTCCATCTCTCCTCCTCTAGTCAGCGGGTTGTGCATGTCTGTGTTTGTGTGTGTGTGTGTGTGTTATGTTATATCTGGTGAGCAGTGTGTGTGTGTGTGTATGTGTGTGTGTCTTAGTGTGTGTGTGTGTGTCTCCGTGTGTCTGTGTGTGTGTGTCTCTGTGTGTGTGTGTCTGTGTGT
>JAIFZK010000121.1:152500-162500 GCA_027481765.1 Tenualosa thibaudeaui | reverse complement strand
AACCCCCTTGGCGGTTCCGTTCCTCCAGGTTCTCAGCGATCTCCTCCAGCGGCTGGAAATGCATCTCCTCTTTTGGGATACTAGAGAGAGAACAGAGGAGGGGAAAGAGAGATACAGAGATAGAGGGATAGAAATAGAACAATGGATGGAGGGAAAAATGGTGATGGAGGGGAAGGGGAGAGGTTGGATTGAAAGAGTGGGGTTCAGAGAGATAGAGAGAGCAGAGGAACAAGGACGAAAGAGAAAAGAGGGGACAAAAGGAGAGATGTAGGGATGGAGTGATGAAGAGATGAAAGGAGGGAGATACAGAAAGAGAGAGAGAAAGGAGATGGAGGGGAGGGAATAGAAAGATAGAGTGATGGAATAGAGTGGGAGAGAAGGATACAGAGATGAGGCTGAGAAAGAGAGAAATGATGAAGTGTGTGTGTGTGTGTGTGTGTGTGTGTGTGTGTGTGTGTGTGTGTGTGTGGTCTCACGTCAAGTTGAAGGTGGAGCCCTGAAAGGATGGCTTCCTGAGCACGGAGAGTGTGGCGGCCGTGTAGGGAGGTCTGGGGTTGGAGTCATTCCAGTAGCGATCTCTCTCCAGCACTGGCAGATCACCAAACATCTCATCTACTGCCATCATGGACACCTGCACACACACACGCAATGCACAGACACACACAAATAAGTCAGACTACTGCCAACTACTGGCTCTATCTCATAGCAAAGCTCATGCTGAGAGATATTCTGCACTCACAAACACACACATTCACACAATATACCTGACACACTGAGATATGTGTTATTCTGCAATGTCATATTCACACACACACACACACACACACACACACACACACACAATCTAAAAGTGTGTTTCGATGATTTGGCAGCACCTGAAAGCTCCTGTCTATCAGCCAGTTCTTCTCAAAGTCGTCATCATCCTCCCCAAATGGGTTAATGAGCTCCTCAGCTACCTGGGATAGACAGATAGAGAGAGAGAGAGAGAGATAAATAGAGAAAGAGATAGATAGAGAGAGAGATGAGAAAGTTAGTCTGACAGATCCTTTATTTTTCTTTACTTTTGCCTTCTTCTTATTATAGGCGTTTCACAAATTCACATCTTACATATTACATATATTATTACATATATTACATATATGCATATTGTTCCATGTACTAACTGTTTGAGACATTTATTGAATTCAGCTGATCAGATAGACGGGATCACTGCCTTGATTTGTAGATTGACAGATTGATTGATTGATTAATTGATGGATTGGTTGGTGACCTTGAGCCAGCCAGCGTAAAAGAAGAACTGCAGCAGGGTGAAGATGGGCACGTAGAGGTCAAGGTCGTGACCAGGGTAACCTTGGGCGGGGTCAAGGAACTGTTGACCAATCAGACACACAAAGAAGAAACTGTACACAGCCAGAGTTACGACCTGCGAGAGGAGAGAGAACACAGTCACACACACACACACACACACACACATACACACAGGAATAAAGAATTTGTGATAACACAACAGGTTACATTTGTTGCATTATGTTTGAAGGGTGCATGTTGTGCTGTGCTGTGTGTGTGTGTGTGTGTGTGTGTGTGTGTGTGTACTGACCTGTGTGTAGACCAAGGGCACACTGACCATGTCATAGTGGAATGTTATGTTATTCATTACAGGACTATGAAACCTCTTGTGTAGCCTTTTGCAAACACAATGTCTACAGCTTGTGACAGAATACCAAAGACCACATGAAAAGTCACAAAATGAGAGAAAAAGTCTAACATATAGGAAAGGCTAAACCTCATAATGAGGAAAAGTACAACAAACACTATCCTTCTGGTAACTGGCCAGAGTAATAGGCTCCTGTAGGCCCTGGCTAGGCTTTCACATGTCTCCACCTAGTGGTCATTTCTGCAAAGTGCAGCCCAGAGGTGCCTCTTGTTTCCAGCTTCTGCTTACCACTGGCTGTTCTCACTGCTGACTGTTGGCTTCATAGTCCATCCTGAACCTCCCTCCCTACAATTACATTCTAGAGCTCTGCTCTCTCTCACACACACAAACACGCACATATGTGCACACACATGTAGCGCCCTCTAGAGTTCCTAGACTTGTATTGAGGTGCACTCCTGAGGTCTTTACTGTACAATATCGTACCGTACAACAATAACTGAAATATTTAAAATAATTTAAGATGAATACATTCAATCAGAATAGAAACATTAATTTACACTTAGCATTAAGCTGTCGTTTTCAGTAAATTTAAATATGCAGTTAAACAGTTAAATATGCAAATAGTTAAATAAAACATCAATGAATGACAAAACAAAAATACACAAAATATTTAAACCTTAAACCTCAGTGCTGGCTTTTCTACTTTATTTTCAAATGAAATAAACTTGAAGGTAAATGTGTACACAACTAGTTTACCTGTGGCTACTTGTGTGTGCAGAAAAAAGTGATTTGTAACACACACAGCACACAGTGAACACACACTCAGCAGGGGTCAGCATGTAAAAGAGCATCTGTCACATCATACAGATGTGGGGGATCAGTTTCAAACTGGGATCTATGAAGTGCCTTGTAAGCAAGTGCAGATGTGAAAACACAATGTGTGTGATGAGTGTGATAACATGGGAGTCAGTAGAAGTGGACCAAACATTGTCCATTCAGGTGGCACTGAAATTACGTGCATGAGCATGCATCCACTGCACCACACACACACACACACACACACACACACACACACACACACACACACACACACACCTAATTTATGCGATCACTCACATTTGAGGATTTATCTCTGATTTTGGGTTCTTCGTTCATTCATTCATTCAATCATTCATTCATTCATTCATTCATCATCCATCCATCCATCCATCCATCCATCCATCCATCTCTGGCCCTCTGCAGTATCATACATCAGCATCACCACAGCAGAAATCAGCCAATGAAAGAGACCCGTTAGATGAGCTCTGCATGTCTGCAGGAGTTGGAGGTTGATGACTTGCATGACATCACTATCCCACAATTCCATGGGGTTTAGTGCCTTTGGTACAACATGTCTGACATAATATTATAGGATGGCAGTACTTCTTTAACACACTGTGATCATCCAATCATACCTGGACGACTTGGAGCCTGTGAGCTGCATGACATCACTATCCCACAGTTCCATGGGGTTTAGTGCCTTTGGTGTGGCATGTCTGATGACTGCAATATTATATGGGTGTGTGTAAATTAATTATGACGCTTGTATAAAATATATTAAACTGTAATTAAAAAGATGGGAGACCAGGTTGCAACATGTCAAATGTTATTTTCTCTTGTATGAGGACCACAATAAATAGCCTGCTGTATATTACAATAAAGCTGAAAATAAAACAAAGGATTTTTGGTGTCAAAATGACTTGGACCAGAGTATTTACAAAGACACTTCTATGACACAGGAAAGTCAATTTGTTGTCTTATTTTTTCCTTTAAATGAGACAGATTTGATGAATAAAACCTTGAAATAATATTGTTTCCAATACCTTTGTTTGTGAGTGTGTGTGTGTGTGTGTGTGTGTGTGTGTGTGTGTGTGTATGTGTGACGCAAAAACATGGACTATGGAAAGTTGCATCGCTAAGTTGTGTCACTCAGACGATTAGATTGGATCTGTAGTTAGACTGTGTATGTTCACCTGACCACTTAAAATATTAATCTGTGTATGTTCACCTGACCACGTAAAATATTAGACTGTGTATGTTCACCTGACCACTTAAAATATTAGACTGTGTATGTTCACCTGACCACTTAAAATATTAGACTGTGTATGTTCACCTGACCACTTAAAATATTAGACTGTGTATGTTCACCTGACCACTTAAAATATTAGACTGTGTATGTTCACCTGGCCACTTAAAATATTAGACTGTGTATGTTCACCTGACCACTTAAAATATTAGACTGTGTATGTTCACCTGACCACTTAAAATATTAGACTGGCCACCATGTGATGCATTACCACCACCTACAGCATGATCCCACTTTAACAGCTGGGATGGAAAGAGTTATGTTTTAAACTTATTTATATCAGCAAATACACAGAGAGCACCGCATAATCGAACCTATCTAGATCACCTAACAGTTTACTGTGTCACTTAGTCAGCTCCACTGTTTTATTTTATGCGACTTTGTAACTATTCACTAGAGGGCGCCCGTAGACACCGCTGTCATAGACTCCACGCCTCTTTTTAGCCTAATGACAGGAACGAACAGGCACATGAAACAAGGAAACGCTTGCGCGTCTGCACCCGCATTTCAGGCGAAACGAAACTATCCTTCTGGTAACTGGACATTGTCTACGTGGAAACTTGTCGAGAAGTTTGCGTTTAGCAGCGAAAAATAAGAATGGCCGAAGTGTCTCCAAACAACCCGGACCTTTTTATATGTCCGATTTGTCTTGATCTGCTAAAGGAGCCCGTGACTATTCTCTGTGGACACAGTTACTGTATGGGCTGCATTAAGGGCTGTTGGGATCAGGAAGATCAGAAGGGAGTTTACAGCTGCCCCCAGTGCAGACAGACCTTCACTCCAAGACCCGTTTTAAACAAAAATAATATTTTTGCTGAGCTTGTGGATCAGATGAGAAAGACCAGAATCCAAGCTGCCGCTTCTCCTGCTCTTGCTGGACATGGAGATGTGGAGTGTGACGTCTGCACTGGGAGAAAACTCAAAGCTGTCAAGTCCTGTCTGGATTGTCTGTTGTCTTACTGTGAAACTCACTATAAAACTCACAATGAACTTCATCCTGGACGAAGACACAAGGTGGTTGATGCCACAGGTCAGCTACAGGAGAGGATCTGCAAACAACATGAAAAACCTCTGGACGTGTTTTGTCGTTCTGATCAAACTTGTGTCTGTTTGCTCTGCTTGCTGGATGAACACAAAGGCCATGACACTGTGTCTGCCTCTGCTGAGAGGAAGGAGAAACAGGTAAGCATGACTGGAATTATTAGGTCTGTTGGGTGTCAGTGGTGCCGCCAAGTCCATTTGGAGAGGTGAGCTATATAAGATACATGATCTGTAACATTATTAGTCCTTCAGGATAGGGCAGCAGTGATTGATTGATTCGGGGTATGTTTGAATGTGTACGAGGAAGAGATTATCTTCATGCATAGAACTTTAAAGAAGTTTTTAATTTTACTGATTAAAAGGGACACAGTAAATGTTGAATGGTCATTGAGGTACAAATCACTTCCCTTGTGTTGCTTCAAATAGGCCTGTGGGACAAAGTCCGTAAAGTAGCAAGTTGAAAGCGTTAGGCCTATGTGTAGCAGGATGACGGTGTCCCAAAAGTCAGTTTGGTATGTATTACTATTAGAAAGGCCGCATGCGCCAGTCAGAACGTTCCTGCAGCCCGCTGAAGTTTGATGCTGCAATGAAAGAAAGACTTTGAGTGATGCGTGTGCGTTTGACACTAAAGTGAGTGGTAATATTTCAATCCTGCATAATATACCTCAGTACTGTTCAGAATATTACGTTAAAGCTGAGCTAAAATATGTTTAGACCTTTACTGAAGACGTTACCGTGACGGAAATTGCTCCTGCTTACCTTCTCTTTATATTTTGAATGCACTGTGTTTGTAGTTTTTAAATGTACATAAGTTTACATCTGTACATTTTTTCTATTTATTTAATACATCGTGGGATTATAATCACGTTCTTGGAAAATTCCAGAGCACCTCGTGTTCAATTCAGCGTAATTTTATTCGGCCACTAGATGGCAGCATAGGCCCACGTTTATACATGGAAATCCTCATTTAGAATTAGATGTGAGGTTGCACTACTGTAAGGCCTATTTAACTTATTATAATAACGAAAGTGACGAGGAACTTCGTGTAACTTTATTTTGTGATATTAATGTGAATATTCTTTATTTCATTTCAAACCACACACACATACATAACCACATACACCTACGATCATAGATTACCATTCCTGAAATTAAAGCCTGTACCAATTTGTTCTCTGCTGTGCTGTGTTAACCTTGAAGCACCAAGTAAAGCATCAATTTTAACTCCTTGGTGTTCTAACCGACGCCCAAGGGAGACGCCTATCATAACTTTATCATTCACCATACAGTCCATCCCTTTATTGCCAAACCACAAATTCCAAACCACAACCATTGGCAGTGTGAATAGGAAAAAACAAGAACCGGTGTGATCATAGGGTTGGCCATTGAAATAAAACAGACTGCTGTTTCCTCCACTTTAGTTCAAGTAAAACAAAATGTAAAAATATATGGTTAACAGAAGGTAACCAACACTTAATTAATCATTATTTGTTTGTTTGTTTGTTTGTTTGTTTGTTTGTGTTTCATTCACTCAGACATGCTTGGTGGAGAAGCAGAGGAGGTTCCATCAGAGAATCCAGGAGAGAGAGAAGGAGCTGAAGGAGCTGAGGAAGGCTGTGGAGACTCTCAAGGTGAGTAGTGACTGACCACCACTGGAGAGAACAACAGCTGACCACCATGTTGGAGCTCAGACAGAGTCAGGTCTCTCCTCCAGTCAGTCAGAGAGGAGTCTGAGATGCTGAGATACTTCACTCTTCCTCCCAGACACACTGGAGGGGACAGACTGAGGAAGACATAAATGCCAAGTGCCAGGAAATGTCTTCTTACATCATTCAAGAGCAATTCTCCAATTTTGAACACACTTCATCTTCATCATGTGTCTTCAACACTATTGGGCCTTGTTTTGGAAAGCAGTCAGTCTTACCTTCACATAGCAGATGCACCATCCTGACCTCCTGACTATAATGTAGTTTGTGCTGTTTTCTTTTACTTCAGGCCAAACGTGATTTGTTTTTGTCTTTATAACTATTTCCAAAATGCTTTCTTGCCTTAATGAATGAGAGGAGTCAGATCAAACTGTCTTAGTGGGGATGAGCCTTTGAATGAGCTGCTTTGATTGAGCTGCTTTATAGTCTGTGTCCACACTGGGCTGGTGGTCGAATGGTGCAAAACGTGAGCTGCATGAGTTGTGTGGCTGATATCTGTAAACCTCTGCAGGCTAGTTTTGGGATTTAGCTGTCAGTCGCATCAAGGCCAGCTCAGTGTCCAAGCACTATTACATAGACTCCTCCACTTTGTGTGTCTCTCCTGCCAGAGCTCTGCACAGACAGCAGTGGAGGACAGTGAGAGGATCTTTACTGAGATGATCCGTACCATTGAGAGAAGGCGCTCTGAGGTGAAAGAACTGATCAGAGATCAGGAGAAGGCTGAGGTGAGTCGGGCTGAAGGACTCCTGAGGTGAAGCTGACTGAGAGCAGGAGATTGCTGAGCTGAAGACTGGAGAGAGATGCTGAGCTGGAGCAGATTTCACACACAGACGATCACATCCATTTCCTCAAGGTACAGCTGTTGACTGACTGTTTGTGCACAAAATGTTTTTAAATCAATTTGAAGTCATACATTTATGCTAAGTATTTTAAATCTCTCTCTCCCTATCACACTTCTTCATTTAGACCTTCCAGTCAGTCAGTGAACTACCTGAGTCTAAAGACTTACCTGCCACCTGTGTGAACCAAAGTCTCTCTTTTGAGGCTGTGAGGAAGTCTGTCTCCACACTGAAGGAGCAGCTGGAGAATCTCTGCAAGCAGGAAGTTATCAAGACTTCTGGAGCTGGTTGGTCACATTCCTGACTGAATATGTTTGGATATTTGTCATTAACTCTGTTATGCCTGGGTTGTGAATTTCTGGAACTTTTTTTGCCAGTGCTGGTATCTCAACATATCCCATAATGTCAGAGACTCTGTGTCAGAGAGACTGGAGTTTGTTTCTCCATGTTTGCTTGTGTGTGGGAGGAGAACTGATTTGTCTTTATGATGCAACAAGCTGGAAACTCATAGGGCCCTATCATGCCGCGGCGCACTGTGCATTCGTGACATGCGCATGATGTCATTACTATTCTGTGCCAGCGCATCGTTCATTTTTTCAGGCCAAAAATCACGTTGTCTAGATAGCAGATGACACTGCACCGTCACGGGTGTGTCAGCGAAAAGAAGAGGCGTGGTCTGGAGCAAAGCGTGCCAGATGCTATTATAAAGACGCAAAAATTAAATCCGCCAGTGACCAACAAAACCCTGGTCTGTCGTCAGTTGCGCATTGCTGAGAAGCTATTTTAGGGAAAGTGTGAAAGCATGCACAATGCACACACACCCTGCTTCTCTCATCAGCAGGAGCACGCAGCAGTGTTTATACAACAGCTCTTCAGGTGGAGACAACAAATCTCGAGTCCCAGGCAAGATGAAATATAAATGTACATCACATATATGAGAATGTTATTAATTTATAATATCGGTGGTGAGGGTAGATGCAGCAATATCTTCTGCAGGCGTCAGCTCCACGCTGTCTGATGGACCTCCACCTCCCGTTTGTTTTTGATTTTTTCTTTGCGTTGAAAGCTTTTTGTTTCCCCGTCTTCTAACATCATTGTACCGCTTCCTTTCGGCACTGTTGGGATGTTCTTTTTTTGCCAAAGGCGGAGGACACAACTGTCTTCCGGGTAAATTCGCCATCGTAATAGCAACACACCATGGAAAATGCGCTGCTGGCTTTTAAAGGGAATGAGAGTATAAATCCTGATTAGTTAATTGGATATTACACCCAAAACACACCCATGACTAATGAAGTACTTTAAGACCAACCCTTTTGAACCATGCGCCTGGCGCAATGTTCGCTTTTCCCGCTGTCAAAATACCAAATTGTGTCGGGAACGCCCCCAAAGCAACTTGCGCAACAGACTTTAGACAATGCGCATATGATTGTGAAAATAGAGCCCATAATGTCAAACAACAAGAGATTTTCATTTCACTGACATTAGAAAAACCTCTTCCATTCTGCACTGTTGACATTTACACATTTTTTCCAAATCAATAGTGACTCAAGTCCAGGATGTTTTGCCTTCAAAGCCACCAACAACCAGAGTGGAGTTTCTACAATGTGAGTTTGTCAAAACTGTGTTTGTTTTGTTATGTCTGGTCAGCATGCGTGTGTGTGTGTGTGTGTGTGTGTGTGTGTGTTGTGTATCATGCGTCATGTCTGGTCTGTTGTGTGTGTGCGTTTGGGTGTGTGTGTTATGTTATGTCTGGTGAGCGGGATGTGTGTATGTGTTGTGTGTCATGTATCATGTGTCATGTTTGGTCTGTTGTGTGTGTGCGTTTGTGTGTGTGTGTGCTTGCGTGCATGTGCATATGTGCATGTGTGTGTGCCATTGTGGGTGTGTGTGTGTGTGTGTGCCATTGTGGGTGTGTGTGTGTGTGTGTGTGTGTGTTATGTTATGTCTGGTGAGCGGGGTGTGTGTATATGTGTGTGTGTCATGTGTCATGTCTGGTCTGTTGTGTGTGTGCGTTTGTGTGTGTGTGTGCTTGTGTGCATGTGCATATGTGCGTGCTATTGTGTGTGTTTGTGTGTGTGTGTGTGTCCATGTGTGTGTGTGTCTCTCATTCTCTCTCTGCCCTCGTTTTGTGCGTGTGTGTATGTGTGTGTGTGTCTGTGTGTATGTGTCTCCCTGTGTCTGTGTGTGTGTGTGTGTGTCTGTCTGTGTGAGTATGTGTCTCCCTGTGTCTGTGTGTGTGTGTCTTTGTGTGTGTGTGTGTGTCTGTCTGTGTGAGTATGTGTCTCCATGTGTCTGTGTGTGTGTGTGTATGTGTCTGTGTGTGTGTGTCTGTGTGTGTCTGTGTGTGTGTGTATGTGTGTTTATGTGTGTGTGTCTCTGTTTGTGTCTGCGTCTGTTTATGTTTGTGTTGTGTGTGTTTATCTGGTCAGTTGTGTGTGTATATGTGTGTCTGTGTTTGTGAGTGTGTGTGCGTGCATGTGAGTGTGTGTGTGTGTGTGTGTGTGTGTGTGTGTGTGTGTGTGTGTGTGTGTGTGCGCATGTGCTTGAGTGTCGAGTCTTGTGGTGGTTATTAATTTTCTAGCTCTGATTTAAACCAGTGTAGTTACCAACCTGTTAGTTTTAAGCTTGGTTTGTT
>JAIFZK010000121.1:125000-142500 GCA_027481765.1 Tenualosa thibaudeaui | reverse complement strand
GACAATTGCACACAATTGAAAAAATGGGTTTTTGGCCAATGCTGTTTTCCCAGGGGACTCAAAATTATTGAGACCTTCACAAAACAAACCCAAGTTTGGGGCATCAGGATTTCACAGGTGTGACAGATGGCAAAGTTTCTGATAGATTGCAGACACAGTTTAGTACCTGGACTATTTGCATACAAAAGCCTGTGCTTGAATCTCAAATAGTTTTGGTGATATTATAGTCTGAAGTTGCCAAAAATACTCATGGGCACTTTTTAGAAGAGGGTGAAGGTGCATTCTAAGGCATAATTTTCAAATATATATTTGAGATACTGAGGTATAATTTTGCACTTCCTTTGAGATGTGTGGGGCCCCAAACAATCCTCAATCTGATCTGTTTTTATGTAAAACCATGAATGGATTTTGCTAGTGAGTGGCTGGTGGGATAAACTCAAAAGACGAAGCATGACAAGACAAATTTTCTCCTGTTTCTTGCACTCTACGTGTAGTTACTACTCCCCTCCAGTGGGGTCAGTCCCATATTTTGAGAACAAAGTTGGGCAACTTCTCTCTACTGTTCCTATCCTTCAGTTTCAGTTGCATATATTTTCTAAAGAGTCATTCAACTGCTTCTTGAGATGGACCAAATCAGCCGAGCATTCAGAGTCAACTTTGTTCTTAACTTTCTTAGCCTACCATCATCCATGGGTAATTGGAATGACAGGAATGAACACACCCACAACACAAGGAAATTCTAAGTTGCACACTCATCCAGGTTTCAGGTGAAATGAAACTAGAAGTGACAGCTTCTTGTAAACTTTCCGTTGAGTGTTTTTTTCTCATCGTTAGCTCCTTGGCATCCAGGAGGCATCTAATGAGCTTACAGCATATATGGTATTTTCCAGATAGCGAAAGAGTAGCGGGCCGCCAGTGCCTTGCTATGTGGGATTATTGTTTTACTGAATGGCTGGAAAGGGACAGAGAGAAAGCCGTCTGCATGCTCACAAGCATTAGTAATCTTTAGCTTATAGAGTCTGTGCCTATTTACTGTATGTCACCTCAATGCAACAGAACTGAGTTTTTTCTCATGCTACGCCATGGCAACAGAACTGATTCAACAACCTGTTCACTGTTGATCTGACAGAGATAAACAAACTAGCTGCCCAGATAAGTAGAAGTTCTTTCAATGACCCCTTCAATGCAAAATGCTTACAGAAAATGCTTCAATTAAATGCTTCAAGTATCCGTTGTTTTTTTCCTTCAAGAGAGATCAATCAGTATATTTAAACAGAACTAAGAAATGAACTAACGAAGAAACCATGTTTATTTAGTGTCTTGTCACTGTAAGTGTTTCTCTGCTGGTTTCCCTAAAGAGCACAAAAGACACTTTCATATCATGTCATCACTATGGCTGTTTCTGAGGATGATTCTGGTGATATGAACAGCTGCCCAGGTTGGGATCTTGTCTTGGGTGGTACAATAATTAAAAAAAAAAAGATAACAATATAAAGATAAAACAGGTTGGGATATTTAGGCCAGGATACTTATAGACACTTATAGACATTTAAAGACATTTGTGTCATGTACCACCATTTATGCATTGTGTAAATGCAACAGTCTCACACACTGTCAAATAGTTGTAGAGAGCGAGGTGTGGAATTACCTAAATGGAAGGGGGGGGGGATTTGTGTGTATGAGTCGGTTGTATCTTACAAAATACCCTACATATTTGAGGTCATGTTCATAAAAAAAAGAATATGTCCAATATGCATTTAGGATAGGCCTAAACTAAATGTCCTTTAACTCACACCTTGATCTTCTTGGCTTGACTTGCATTGGAGTAGACTATGCAGCAATGCCTTGCAGATCTAATGTCTTGCTGGATTAGGTTACTAGTTTGTTTGGATAGGCTAGGCTATGGTTTGTCATTTGTTGAGTAGCCAAAGAGTTCAGTAAAATATTGCACCAAGGATGGATGCAGAGTTGCACAATGTATTATGACTGTAATGCTGCCTATAGCCCTCTGTACATTTACATATACAGTTATTTTTTCTCGCAAAACGTTCATCTCAGCAACAATTGATAGTTTCACCTGTTATGATTCAGCTGGAATAAAGCCAATTGCTGTTTCAACGTCGTCTTCACATAAAGTAGCCTAGAAAAACAACGATAAACACTTGCCATTCTCGAGTAACGTTAGCTTAGTTCTTTTGAATGTGACGGGTTGGAGTGGGGGAAGTCTCCAAATAAGTCATGTAATCAGTCACACAACCAGGACGTAGGCAGGAAAGAAGTTTAGCAAGCCACCTGACAGCTAATTGCCTCACGTGTGTGGGAATTTCTGTAAGAACAAGTAATATATGTGTGTTGAGTGTATACAAGAATAGAATAGTGCATGCAGTAGAATGTGTGCTATAAAAAGAATGTACAAGAGATTTATGTGCATGACAGTAGGTGTCTTTGGAAAACCATGTTGAAACCATGTTTGGAGCATCATCGTAAAGGACAGAGACTGAGATCTCGTGTAGGATTGGCTCTGTTCCAGCTACATCATCTACTGTTAGGAGTATTTAAGGTAGACAAATAAGGTAAAAGGTTAGAATGGTTGAGGATCATCGATGTATAGCCATTCTCTCGGTGAACGCAATAAAGACTTGGTTGAACAAGACAAACTTCTCTGCTACTTTGGGTTTTTCTGAGAAACTTCTCCACACGTGATGAGGAAACGCAGGTAGATTAGTGTAAACTGTTACATGGGCCCGACTCTTTGTCTGAAACCTAACAGTGCAGCGGTGGTGAGAGCACTGTTGGTGTGCAGCATTGGCTGGCTTTGGTATAACACAGAGCGATGATTAAGTAAAGTTCGGGTGCTGTCTGGCGGTGATAGAAGTCTCTCATAACAATTCAGCATCAGAGTTTCTTGACTCGCGTCACATCTGGTGGAAAGGATAGCAAACTACTGGTGTGCGTAGTGGGGATTTTAAGAAGCAATCACCCTGGTACATGTGCTGGTCACACAAGCCTGGCTGGTGTGGCCCTGTGTAGTTCTAATTATGTGCACTGAATAGACGTACTATAGGCCTACTTGCCACTTGGGCTTGGTACATGTGCTGGTCACACAAGCCTGGGTGGTGGGTGAATTTGCTGGTGTGCAGTGTTTTGTAAGCACCCTCCTAGCG
This sequence comes from Tenualosa thibaudeaui, assembly GCA_027481765.1. Lineage (NCBI taxonomy): Eukaryota > Metazoa > Chordata > Actinopteri > Clupeiformes > Clupeidae > Tenualosa > Tenualosa thibaudeaui. The sequence goes on along the minus strand of JAIFZK010000121.1, from coordinate 139,336 downwards.
TGGTGTGTAGTAGACGTATTACATTGAGATTGTACGTGAGCCTGCAATGCCCTCAAGGATAGCTTAATTACCATCAGTATCACACAGAGAGACTCCTTGGTGTAGAGTGCCTTAATTGTGTGTAAAATCACCTCCATCATCACCTCCACCTCTATAATTGCTTATTTCTTGTATCAGCCGGGGTTGGGAAGCACGCAGTGAGGATTTATTCCTAGCTTATGTCTTTTGGGCTTAGTGAGTGTGCTGGCCATATAAGCTTGCGTGGTGTGGTGCTGGCAGTGTGTAGTGAATTAAAGTATTATCCCTGCCACTTGGGCCTGGTACATGTGCTGGTCACACAAGCCTGGGTGGCGTGGCCCTGTGTAGTTCTAATTGTGTGTACTGAATAGACATACTATAGGCCTACCTGCCACTTGGGCTTGGTGTATGTGCTGGTCACACAAGCCTGGGTGGCGTGGTGTTATGCAGTTCTAATTGTGTGTGTAGTGAATTGACATATAAGTCCTGCCACTTGGGCTTGGTGTATGTGCTGGTCACACAAGCCTGGGTGGTGGGTGCATTTGCTGGTGTGCAGTGTTTTGTAAGCACCCTCCTAGCGTGGTGTGTAGTAGACGTAGTTGCCATGCTTTACTCATGTAGTACATTTTCTGCCTGAGTGTGGCATACAGCTGTATTGAATACTGCATAGTATAGGATCTTGCTGCACTCTGTGTATGCTTTCCTCTGAAAGGAAATGCAGCCCGTCCCATGCCCAAACTTGAACAAGCTTTGTTTGTCTGATTTGTTGGATGGCGAGGCCAAGCAGGAAATTAAGTTTAGCCCCGCTGCTGATCGAAATGATCCTCAGAAAATTTCTGAGATTTTCAAAAGTAATTTTAAATGTTCCAAGTCTGTGAATGCTTTATACCGCCAGTTTTATCACCGCCAACAGTTTGAAAGTAAATCTGTTCCGCTAATGGACTTAATGGAGCACATACAAGATAAAGAAGAAAGTTTAGAACAATCTGATTGTGTGCTGTGACCAGTGACCAGTTTTTGGAGGGCCTCTGTAACGATAAACTGCAGGGTGACTTATTAGATAAAATCTCTACTAACAAGCACTTAAGTTTCCGGGATGTACGTAGTGAGGCTCTTGACTGGCTCAGTAGGCGCACACAGACAACATCACAAGCTTGTGCATATTCCTGTAATTCTTATGAGCTGCTACAAATGCAGTTACAGTTAGTACTGCCCCAGAGTTTATAGAGTTGAAGGAATGCCTCCGTAAACAGCAAGCTCAGTTAGACGCCATCCTAACCCAGTTGGGGCAATCTCAAGGTGCCCCCAGTCCTGCCTATAGACACCTCTCCGGGCATATAGCTCAGTTTTGCAGGGGTGTGCCTTTAGGGGGACAGACTACTGCTACACAAGCAGGGGGATATAGTGGGGAACAAGCTAGGGTGGTGGCCACTAGTGGTATGCAGCAGGTAAACTAGCGCACTCCGGTGTTGGGAGCCTGGCACTGGGAGGGGGTTTGTTGGGCTCAGAAGAGAATGCTGCTTCACCTACTACTACTTGTCTCATTGGAAACTGCCCAGTCATTCATATTAGTCTTGGTGATGTCACTACACGCTGCCTACTTGCTTTTTCCAGCAACAAGTAGAGCCACAAACCAGTGAGATGATGCAGTCCTGTGATTGGTTACAGCTCAAAGCAGCCAATGGGCCTTCCATTCCTTATCTGGGCTACATCGAACTTGACTTGGAAGTGTTGGGCAAGTTGCTCCCCAAAATTGGGGTGTTAGTTGTTAGAGACTCCCTCGACCCCATTACAAGTGAACAGAAGAAGGGCGTACCTGGACTACTGGGAATGAATGGCATCAGCTGCTGTTTCCAGGAACTTTTTAAAGAGCAGAATCTATTCCACCATCCGCCAGTGCAACTGCAGACCTCGGATGGAGACGAGCCCTATCCAAGTTCCAAGTCTGGAACGCCTGTCTGGTTCTGGATATCTCAGGAAGGCAGTGGTGCAGCCAGATCCAGCCTTCAGGATGCCAGCTGGGTGCCTTAAGTTTGTGCCAGTTATGTGTTCTATTCTTGGCTCCATTACCTCCTGCTTTCTAGAACCCCTGCCCTATGGCGAGGGGCGACCTCTGAGTAATCTCTTGATCTTTACAGTCCTATTGGCAGTTATCCAGGGCAAAGTGAACATTCCAGTTGTTAATGTGGGAATTGAGGATCTGTGGCTTCACCCTCGTACTACATTGGGTAGCCTTCAGGTGGTGGAGCTTCCCTCTGGTGCTAGTACAGAGGGTGACCAGATAGCTTTTGTCTGAGATTCAGAGGCCCATACTGACATGCTCATAGACTTGACGACCTTACAATGGCCAAATCTTTCCATTGTTGAGCAGCAAGAGACCAAAGGGCTGTTGGAGAAATACCAGGAGGTGTTTGCGGAACATGAGAGGGACTTTGCACGTCCTTAGTTCAATGTACGTCCTTAGTTCAACATGAGATACCAGTGATGGACACAGCATCAGTGCGGCAACACTGCCATCGTTTGCCTCCATCCCAGTTTGCACTGGTCAAGGCTCAAGTTCAGGAGCTAGTGGAGAAGGAAATCTCCCGACCTAGTAGTAGCCCTTATGCTTCACCGATCATAGTGGTCCAGAAGAAGGATGGGGCCATTCGCCTCTGTGTGGACTACAGGCAACTTAATTCCAAGACTAGGAAGGATGCGTATCCCCTCCCAAGAATAGAGGAGTCCTTGGACGCATTGACAGGAGCCACGCTGTTCTCTACACTAGATCTGGCCTCTGGCCACAATCAAGTGCCCATTGCCAAAAAGGACAAAGAAAAGACTGCCTTCTGTACGCCGTTTGGACTGTTTGAGTTTAATCGGATGCCCTTTGGGCTATGTAACACACAAAGCATGTTTCAGTGGTTAATGGAATGCATTTTTGGTGATCAAAGTTTCCCTTTGCTTGCTGTTGTATTTGGATGATATAGTCATCTTTTCATGCTCTTTTCAACAGCACTTACAGCGGCTTGAACTAGTTTTGAACAGAATCAGAGAAAACAACTTGAAACTCAAACTCAGTAAATGCCACTTCTTTAATTAGCCAAAGGAAAATTCTGGCGCACTGTATGTTAACCATTACACTCAGAACATTAGTGTCAAAACGTGTGTGACAATATATTGTGAGCAATATCTTGTGAGCACACATAATAGAACACTACACAATTCCTCACCAGGCTTCACCAGTCCAGTGTTCAGATTTCTACATGTAAAATGTATGAACATTAGCAATTAATGAGAACATATGAAAACAAATATATATGTTAGGATACCAAAACAAATATTGCTACATTGTTAGTAGTCATCTACAGAATTTTCTGATATCTACTAGATATCCACTAGCTGAATATTCTACCCTTTTCATCTCATGCTTTGTCAATAGGGCCCTATCTTAATACTCTAACTAACTAACTAATATATATATATATATATATATATATATATATTATATATATATATATATATATCAGAATTTCACCTATCTGAAACTGGTGCCAGTGTAGCAGTAGCCAGCTGGTGGATAGCTGCACATTAATTACATTGGTAAACCTGTCCCAGGACCTTAACAGACGTGCTGGTGAGTGCTGATTAGTGATGACACATGGCACATTCAGATTCACTTTGAGAAGCTCTGGAGATACTTTACCCCACGTCTCCATGTAAAAATACAGAGATGTATGTATGCTAACAGTAATCCTGGAAAATTAACTATCAAACTATCAAAGCCCATCTTAAACCAGCTAGGTCAGTTTTACTTCTGACTGAGCTTTTCTTAACCCAAACCCAGGGTAGAGTGGTTCAGTGAATGTGGTCTGGACTTTGTGCAGGAGGGTCATTGTGTTAGAGATGATGCTGTAGAAGGCCAGAGTTCCTGCCCTGTGATCCACATACACTCCTATTCTAGAACTGGCCACTAGAGGGAGTTGAATCTCTTTATTATTGTGCCTAAAAGAATAGCTGACGCTGGAGACAGACAGCTTCCATGACTGATCATTATTTCCAAACAAACATTGAATCCCTACTCCTCTGCCGATGCTTTTATACGAGGCTGCTATAGCAACTGATTCCCCACTCCACTCAACCTCCCAGTAGTAACGTCCAGACACACCCTCTCTACACAACACTTGAGAGTGCACAAATCTCTCTGGATGATCAGGATATGCATGGGCTTCTTCAATCCTTTTCACCCTCCTGTCCCCATTAGACAAGCTGAGGTGTTTGTTTACTGTGTTTGGATCCAGTGTGAAGTGAAAGGAGTCTATTGGAGGAGAGATTAAAGAGAGATCAGATTAAAATGTTAATAAATGTGAATAACTTTTCCCTGAATCAGTGTGCAATCATATAAAAATCTATTTTATATATCACAATGGCACAAGGTAAATGGTTTTAAAGGAGACACTTTTTCAGGTTTTTACACATTCATTTGGGTGACACTCAGACATATTGAAAAAATGTAACCTTGTCAATTTTTAATCTGAAAATCCAATCAGAAGCGCTCTTGCTTGAACGAGCTGCTAAAGTTTCCCCCCAGGTTTGTGCATCAGAATTGGAGCTCATTTGAATATGCCATTTCCCCCCTCCTCTACCTGGCTAATTATTCATCAGGCTGCCAGTGATTATAGCACACGCACAGGATTGGACCCAATACACATATTCTACATCGGCTGTAGCCCACAGAATTGCAGGCATCAGAATACAAACTCCCAGCTTTGGTTGCACATGTATGCGTTTACTTTAGTCCTCCTACAGCTGGCAAAATGTGTTATTTTGCTTTTTTTCAGCCCATGACACTGCAGAGAAGAATGTTTAACAAGCAGCAGAGAGGGCAGAAGTGGATAATAGCATGATAATATAACAATATCATGATGCTCTTTCTTGGTCTGTAATCAAGGATCATTGCCATCATTTAGGTAACCCTATATTTCTAGACCCAGCCCATTTCAATGCTACAAACTCAAGCTTCATCGAGCTGTAATTTGACATGTTCTTCTCGGACGGCCGTGGAGTTCTACTGGCGAACGCAATGAGTCGTTTTACTCCATCCACTTCCTGGGACAGGACAACGCCCAAGCCTTGATGACTTCCATTTCAAGAATGAATGGTACTGAAAAATCTGCATATTGAAGTACAGGAGCGGTGAAAAGTTCCTGCTTTAAGGTCTGAAATGTCTGTTCACACTGGTCATCCCAGCGTTCTCCCAGCTTAGCATTAGATCCACCACCTTGAATGGCTGACACAAGCTTATACAAAGGGCCTGCATGCTTGGCAAATCCGGCTACAAACCGGCGGTAGTATGAGGCGAAGCCCAAGAATGAACACAATTCAGTCAGGGTAAGAGGGCGCTACCATTGCAGGACAGTCTGGATCTTATCTGTGTCAGTGGCTACTCCACAAGCTGATATTACATGGCCTAGATACTGCACCTCTTCCTTAACACATTTTTCTGTGCAACATATTGCAGCCAGGGATGTAATGAAGACTGAGTTAATACACAATTATATCATTATATCAAAATCATAACCCTCACCCCCCCAATTACAATTACATTATTGTATGCAATTGTATATTGGAATTTGACTACTCCCCGAGATTTCTTATATTTTATTACTGACATTCTGTGGGGAAATTACATGACTCCATCCACCCTTGTAAAACTAATACTGTCTGAAAGGGCTTTTGTGTATATTGGAATAATTAAGCCTTGGTTCCAGATGCTGGGTATGTAACCTGCACTCTAATGTATAGAGTGTAACCCCTAATGTATCTGGGGTTAGCATAGTGCTTTAATAACTACAGACAAATCCATAAAGAGATTAATTTAGAATTTAGAGATTACTGTTGTACTGCAGAGGTGGCGATGAGTCGCTTTGGATAAAAGCGTCTGCTAAATGCATAAATGAAAATTAGTGCAAATTAGTTTCCACTATCTAGGATTGTTAGTTTATCTTAGTAAGAATCTTTATATTTTTGATGGAAATAATATTGCCTCCAAAAGCCTCATAGCACAGAAAAGGCTGTGATTAGGCCAGTGTCTATATGTTTTCAGTGAATATTACTAAATATTCAAATTAGGTCTCAAAGTTGTGAGAATAGGTGGTACTTGCTGTGCTCAGATGCTGTAGGTGTGTCTGTAGGTGTGTCTGCTCAAAGGACCTATCAGGAGAGATGATTGTGAAGATTTCAGCTCACTGCCCAGTTCAATATCTAAAGTGCAAACACACCATTTAGAAAAGAAAACACCCTCTCTACTCTCGTCTACATCTAAGCAGACTGAGGTATTTGTTTTAGTCCCACCCTACCTAATCCTACACCTGAAACTGATAAAACGGGAAAATTCCACAGCATGGAAGTTTACTAAGGGGGTGTGTCACTTTACTGGGTAAATCAAAATGAATAAAACGTTGGACGTTATCAGGGTGATTTATTTATTCATTTAAATGTTCAATGACCAATGTTTTTTTTTATATAAACAGAAATCTATTGTTTTGTTGAATGAATGTATAAATAAACTTAAATAATGATCTGTAGCTTTTGGTGTACATGTTGTAATATATAGTTTACACTTTCTGACCTGTGTATGTCACCTACGCTTCATTCATTTTTGATTCACAAATATTTAACATAGGCCCTATGTGGACAGGTAATACATTTTGGCCTTAGACCCTGAAGAGAAACATATTAAAGTTTGTAAAGTTTGTATCTTGTAGATGTAATTTAACATGCATTGAGACATGTCCCAACTAGTTTTCTACTGTATGTCAGTGGAATGGAAAATGCTTTGAAACCCAATGATTTGTAATGGTCATACAGTGGGACTGAAACAAGTAGTACATCCCAAAAATGTCAGTCAGTTGTAACATTAAAATACACATCCAGCATGGCCAGAGCTTTCAAAAAACATTGTTTTTGTTTTAGGTTGAGGAGGAGATGTGTGCTGTGACCCTATTTGGCCCATGGACTAAAGAGTATAGTTACAAAACAAACATGATAATTGCCTTTATATATTTAGTAATGTTTTGATAATTATTACAGCCATTCAGCTTCATTTTCTTATGTCCCATTCAGTTAATGTTAGCTTTTGGCTTGCTATTCAGTCTACGTTTTATCAAATTTTCTAGCTCTTTTACCTACAGACAGCACTCGTTGACCTCAATCATCAGGGCTTTTGAATCACACCAGATTTCTCCTTTAAAAGATAGTCTGGAGTAGTTCCAAGCATACTCTTGTTGCTTGAGTTTGAGAGAGAAATGAGAGAATTGTGAATGGCATAGACCAAATGGCAAACCTGCAGCTTACGTTAACTGAATGGGGCTGGGAAGCAAAATTGAAAGTGAGCTTACAGCCCCATTCTTAGCATTACTTACCAGTTCAGTCTTCTGTTTTGTTGTGTACCAAATTCTCTCATTCTCCTTCCTACCAGCAGCACTCAGTGAGCTTAAACAACAGGGCTATGGTTGGAAGTGCAATCACTTTAACTTAACCTAACCAAAACAAAACAAAACAGAAAAGGCACACGGATTCCAAATTTCATTTTCCTTTCACTACGATCTCATTGTTTGAATTCACAGATGGGCCTGTGATGAGTTTCCTTGTTTGTAGCTGTTTGGTCTTGAATATGTGCTCTTAATTGTTAATACTGAGAGCTATTAGAAACAATCTGAAAATTCCTCCTGTTCATCACACCCAATGAAGCCTCCATTCCCTGCAGGGCCCAGATATACTTTTAGACCTTTCTGACCTGTCTTTCTAGTTCTCCTGTCTTTGAGTTTCAGTCTCAGACATTTTACAAACAGACCTCAAACAGTTTTGAGATGTGGTCTTGAAAGGAGGGAATAACTTAATTATAATTGTACTGACTGATTTTAATTATACTCAGTAGGCTATATTGTTCAGTCCCAGTTTTTTAAACAACTTTCATCTGAACTTACATTCCTCCATGAGGAAATCATAATGACAGGAATGAACACACCTACAAGGAAGTTCAATAAGTTGCACACTTGCACAGGTTTCAGTCTAAACGAAACCAGCCGTGAAAACTTGCTGTGAATTTAGTGCAACGCTGCAAAAAATAAGAATGGCAGAGGCAGCTCCAAGTAACCAGGACCTTTTTACATGTCCGATTTGTTTTGACCTACTGAGGGATCCAGTGACCCTAAACTGTGGACACAGTTACTGTATGGGCTGCATTAAGGGCTGTTGGGATCAGGAAGATCAGAAGGGAGTTTACAGCTGCCCCCAGTGCAGACAGACCTTCACTCCAAGACCCGTTTTAAACAAAAATAATATTGTTGCTGAGCTTGTGGATCAGATGAGAAAGACCAGAATCCAAGCTGCCGCTTCTCCTGCTCTTGCTGGACATGGAGATGTGGAGTGTGACGTCTGCACCGGGAGAAAACTCAAAGCTGTCAAGTCCTGTCTGGATTGTCTGTTGTCTTACTGTGACACTCACTATAAAACTCACAATGAAGTTAATCCTGGACGAAGACACAAGGTGGTTGATGCCACAGGTCAGCTACAGGAGAGGATCTGCAAACAACATGAAAAACCTCTGGATGTGTTTTGTCGTACTGATCAAACTTGTGTCTGTTTGCTCTGCTTGCTGGATGAACACAAAGGCCATGACACTGTGTCTGCCTCTGCTGAGAGGAAGGAGAAACAGGTAAACATGACTGGAATTATTAGCCCTGTTGGGTGGCAGTGGTGCCCCAATGTCCATTTGGAGAGGTGGGCTATATAAGATACATGATCTGTAACATTATTAGTCCTTCAGGATAGGGCAGCAGTGATTGACCGTAACTCAGGGTCTGTTTGAATGAGTACAAGGAAGAGATGATCTTAATACCAAAGAACTTTAAACAAGGTTTTTATTTTTGCTGATTGAAAGGATCACAGTAAATGTTTCATAATGATGTCATTGAGGTGCAAATCACTTCCCTTGTGTTGCTTCAAATAGGCCTGTGGGACAAAAAGTAACAAGTTGAAAGTGTGGGTAGCAGGATGACGGTGTCCCAAAAGTCAGTTTGGTATGTATTACTATTAGAAAGGCCGCATGCGCCAGTCAGAACGTTCCTGCAGCCCGCTGAAGTTTGATGCTGCAATGAAAGAAAGACTTTGAGTGATGTGTGTGCGTTTGACACTAAAGTGAGTGGCATTGGACCACTGTTCTACATGGAAATCCTAATTTAGAATTAGAAGTGGGGTTGCACTACTGTAAGGCCTATTTACCTTATTATAATAACGCAAGTGACGAGGAGCTTTGTGTAACTTTATTTTGTGACATTAATGTGAATTATATTCGTTATTCTTTATTTCAGTTCAGGCCACACACTCACTCACACACACACACACACACACATACATAACCACATACACCTAAGGTCATAGATAATCATTCCTGAAATTAAAGCCTGTACCGATTTGTGCTCTGCTGTGTTAACCTTGAAGCACCAAGTAAAGTATCGGACTGCATCATTTTTGACTCCTTTGTGTTCTGACCGACCCCCAAGGGAGACACCTATCATAACTTTATCATTCACCACACAGTCCATTCAAACCACAACCATTCAACAATTAGGGGTGATGGGTTGCAGTGTGAATGAGAAAAACAAGAACTGGTGTGATCATAGGGTTGGTCATTGGAATAAAACAGACAGCTGTTTCCTCCACTTTAGTTCAAGTAAAACAAAATGTAAAAATATATGGTTAACATGAGGTAACCAACACTTAAATGTAACATACTCATGTAATTGAATGACCCCAGCACTAATAGTCCCAGAGTTTCTGGCCTTCAGGAATGCTGTGATCTAATTACAATTCTAGTTATCCATTCATTATTTGTTTGTTTGTTTGTGTTTCATTCACACAGACACACTTGGTGGAGAAGAAGAGGAGGTTCCATCAGAGAATCCAGGAGAGAGAGAAGGAGCTGCAGGAGCTGAGGAAGGCTGTGGAGACTCTCAAGGTGAGTAGTGACTGACCACCACTGGAGAGAACAACAGCTGGCTGCCATGTTGGAGCTCAGACAGAGTCAGGTCTCTCCTCCAGTCAGTCAGAGAGGAGTCTGAGATGCTGAGATACTTCACTCTTCCTCCCAGACACACTGAAGGGGACAGACTGTGGAAGACATAAATGCTAAGTGTCAGGAAATGTCTTCATTCAAGAGCAGTTCTCTAATTTTGAACACACTTCATCTTCATCATGTGTCTTCAACACTATTGGGCCTTGTTTTGGAAAGCAGTCTTACCTTCACATAGCAGATGCACCATCCTGACCTCCTGACTATAATGTAGTTTGTGCTGTTTTCTTTTACTTCAGGCCAAACATGATTTGTTTTTGTCTTTATAACTATTTCCAAAATGCTTTCTTGCCTTAATGAATGAGAGGAGTCAGATCAAACTGTCTTAGTGGGGATGAGCCTTTAAATGATCTACTATTATAGTCTGTGTCCACACTGGGCTGATGGTATAATGGTGCAAAACGTGAGCTGCATGAATAGTGGGGCTGATATCTGTAAACCTCTGCAGGCTAGTTTTGGGATTTAGCTGTCAGTCATATCATGGCCAGCTCAGTGTGCAAGCACTATTACATAGACTCCTCCACTTTGTGTGTCTCTCCTGCCAGAGCTCTGCACAGACAGCAGTGGAGGACAGTGAGAGGATCTTTACTGAGATGATCCGCTCCATTGAGAGAAGGCGCTCTGAGGTGAAAGAGCTGATCAGAGATCAGGAGAAGGCTGAGGTGAGTCGGGCTGAAGGACTCCTGAAGCGACTGGAGCAGGAGATTGCTGAGCTGAAGAGGAGAGATGCTGAGCTGGAGCAGATTTCACACACAGACGATCACATCCATTTCCTCAAGGTACAGCTGTTGACTGACTGTTTGTGCACAAAATGTTTTCAAATCAATTTGAAGTCATACATTTATGCTAAGTATTTTAAATCTCTCTCTCTCTCTCCCTCCCTCCCTCTCACTCTTCTTCATTTAGACCTTCCAGTCAGTCAGTGAACTACCTGAGTCTAAAGACTTACCTGCCACCTGTGTGACCCAAAGTCTCTCTTTTGAGGCTGTGAGGAAGTCTGTCTCCACACTGAAGGAGCAGCTGGAGAATCTCTGCAAGCAGGAAGTTATCAAGACTTCTGGAGCTGGTTGGTCACATTCCTGACTGAATATGTTTGGATATTTGTCATTAACTCTGTTATGCCTGGGCTGTGAATTTCTGGAACTTTTATTGCCAGTGCTGGTATGTCAACATATCCCATAATGTACATGTAACTCTGAATGTCAGAGAGACTCTGAAGGTGTTTCTCCATGTTTGCTTGTGTGTGGGAGGAGAACTGATTTGTCTTTATGATGCAACAAGCTGGAAACTCATAGGGCCCTATCATGCCGCGGCGCACTGTGCATTCGCGACATGCGCATGGTGTCATTACTATTCTGTGCCAGCGCATCGTTCATTTTTTCAGGCCAAAAATCACGTTGTCTAGATAGCAGATGACACTGCGCCGTCACGGGTGTGTCAGCGAAAAGAAGAGGCGTGGTCTGGAGCAAAGCGTGCCAGATGCTATTATAAAGACGCAAAAATTAAATCCGCCAGTGACCAACAAAACCCTGGTCTGTCGTCAGTTGTGCATTGCTGAGAAGCTATTTTAGGGGCGCACAGCGCTTTGGGATATGAAAGCATGCACAATGCACACACACCCTGCTTCTCTCATCAGCAGGAGCGCGCAGCAGTGTTTATACAAAAGCTCTTCATGTGGAGAAAACAAATATGGAGTCCCTGGAAATATGAAATATAAATGTACATCACATATATGAGAATGTTATTAATTTATAATATCGGTGGTGAGGGTAGATGCAGCAATATCTTCTGCAGGCGTCAGCTCCACGCTGTCTGATGGACCTCCACCTCCCGTTTGTTTTTGATTTTTTCTTTGCGTTGAAAGCTTTTGTTTCCCCCGTCTTCTAACATCATTGTACCGCTTTCGGCACTGTTGGGATGTTCTTTTTTTGCCAAAGGCGGAGGACACAACTGTCTTCCGGGTAAATTCACCATCGTAATAGCAACACACCATGGAAAATGCGCTGCTGGCTTTTAAAGGGAATGAGAGTGTAGCCTGAATTTCTGTTGCTCAGTAGATCAACACCCTCCAGTCTGGGACGTGAGCGAAAAGGCCAGGTTACAGGTGACGAAAAACTTCTTTAATCAAAACGACTTTCAGAAAACACACAGTGGACGTCAGTTAACCACTTATAATCCGCTCTCCCCCAAAAATCCCTCCGGGGGGAAACCACTCCCCTGGAACCAAAAATAATCAACAGCCAGAACCATATTCACTACATTATTCATAAAATACATTATCTGACCATAAATAACAAAAATGATAGTTTAGAAGAGTATAAATACTGATTGGTTAATTGTATGTTATGCCCAAAACACACCCATGACTAATGAAGTACTTTAAACCAACCCTTTTGAACCATGCGCCTGGCGCAATGTTCGCTTTTCCCGCTGTCAAAATACCAAATTGTGTCGGGAACGCCCCCAAAGCAACTTGCGCGACAGACTTTAGACAATGCGCATATGATTGTGAAAATAGAGCCCATAATGTCAAACAACAAGAGATTTTCATTTCACTGACATTAGAAAAACCTCTTCCATTCTGCACTGTTGACATTTACACATTTTTTCCAAATCAATAGTGACTCAAGTCCAGGATGTTTTGCCTTCAAAGCCACCAACAACCAGAGTGGAGTTTCTACAATGTGAGTTTGTCAAAACTGTGTTTGTTTTGTTATGTCTGGTCAGCATGCATGTGTGTGTGTGTGTGTGTGCTGTTTCCCTCCATCTATTCTCCTCATACTCTTTCTGTCTCCCTCCATCTCTCCTCCTGCTCTTACTCTGTTTCCTCCATCTATTCCCCTTATCTCTTTCTCCTCCTACTCTTTCTGCTCCCTCCATCTCTTCCCCTCCTACTGTGTGTGTGTGTTGTGTGTCATGTCTGGTCTGTTGTGTGTGTGCGTTTGTGTGTGTGCATATGTGCGTGTGTGTGTGCCATTGTGGGTCTCTGTGTGTGTGTTATGGTTCTGGTGAGTGGAGTGTGTGTGTGTGTGTGTGTGTGTAAATTGTGGGTCATGTCTGTTCTGTTGTGTGTGTGCGTTTGTGTATATCTGTGTGTGTGCATATGTGCGTGTATGTGTGCCATTGTGGGTAAATTGTGTGTGTGTGTGTGTCCGTGCTCTCCTCTCTCTCTTTCTATTCTATCTTCTCTTTCTCTGTCCTCTCTCAGTGTGTCTGTGTGTGTCTGTGTGTGTGTGTCTGTGTGTATATGTGTGTGCCTGTTTTTAGGCAATTAGCCTAATTATTTATTATATATTTTATTTAGTGTAGGGCCTACGTCTCCAATACACCACCAGCTATAAAACTCTAACCAAACCACCTTAGTGCAGGTCAGCTTGGTTGAATAGTAGGTCTACACATCAGCAGCCTTTGGTTGGTTTATTACTGTAATAACACCCCCATCCATGCCAGAGGACAGCTCCATTAAAAAGTTATGGACTGGAGGTCTTGGAAGTCGTCTCTGTCCATTGCCAGTCACTGAAAGTAGGTGACGGGGTCCAGAGCTGCGTGTAGGAGACAGAGAAAAACTCAATTCTGGCAGCCCTAAATTCATTAAGTTATTTGCTAATTTGGGAAAGGTTTCAGTTGATGTCATTGCTGTTTTTATTACTGATTTCATTTGAGGATAAACTACAGAAAATGCACAGGATTAAAAAAAAAAAACTCTTCAGTCCATTCAAGATTATGGCTGCCGGTGTGTGTGTGTGTGTGTGTGTGTATGCAGAGGTTGATTTCTTTTTTTCTCGAGTTTTCTCTTGCTCCTCCTGTGATTATTGATGCTGCTGGCAAGTTTGTAGTTAGGCTACCTTTAAACGTGATGTTTGGCTTTTCCTGATGAATGTCGTCTGATTTGGCTACCGCTACAAAAACAGGCTAGACCAACCTGAACATCTTCCCTGTTTTTCTGTGGTGTTGCGCCTCGGATTTCATGCATACCCATAATGCAGTAGGGTTTCTCATATGGGGACTTTTCACTGGCCTGTGCACACACTTTGGGGACTCGGTCAGTTGCAGTGTTACGTGAGGGTTCAGCATTGCATTCGGCCGGTGCTGTGTGCCACTGCATTAATCAGAACCAGCCTTTAGCCCAGTAGGGTAATAGACATTCTGTCAGTCATTCGCTGTCACAGATGAAGCCGTCATATTTCAGCAGACCACCAGTGGC
>JAIFZK010000121.1:120000-122500 GCA_027481765.1 Tenualosa thibaudeaui | reverse complement strand
GGGGTGTTTGTGTCTGTGGTCTGATGTGTGTGCGTGTGTGTGTGTGTTTGTGTGTTATGTTTGGTCTGTAGTGTGTCTGTGTGTGTGTTTGTGTGTGTGTGTTTATGTGTTTATTTGTGTGTGTGTGTGTGTGTGTTTATGTGTGTGTGTCAGCTTGAGATCCACCCGTGCCTTAATATAACATGGTAACTGTCACGGTGTCGCTCCGAATCTTTGGGTTCTTCGGGATTTTTTCCGTCTAGTCTTCGCGGTTTCACTTACCTCATTATTAGTTTCACCCCACCAGTCTGCTCCCCGCTCCGTTCGCGTCACCTTAGTAATTACCCTCACCTGCCTCCCTCGTTTCCCGATCACCGTGATTTTCCGTCTCTCATTCACTTCCTTGTTTTGTTCCGTCACTAGTCCATTCTCCTCTTTCCCCATTATCTCCCTCACCTGCACTCCCCAATTATCTCCGCATTACACTCGTTCTGTTGGTTACGTTTTTACTATTTATACACGCCCCTTTCATTCACTCTTTGTCAGTCCGTCTGCGAACCACTTCTCTGGCAAGCGTTTAGACTCTGGCTCCGTGTTTCTGCTTTCAGCTGGAATTTCGCCCCTTTGTTTTCCCACCTTTCTGTTATCTGTTTTAACGTGAGTTTTTTGGTTTCCCTGTCGGTCTCCCAGCTCGTTTGTCTCCTGTGTTTTGCCGGTCTGTTTTCTCTTCCCCTGCCTTCAGTTCTCCTGTCTCCTGCTCCCCTCATCTCTTCGGCTACTCCCTGGATCACGACTCCTGCCTGTCCCCCGACTCTGCTCTGCTCTGCTGCCCCCTGGTCTCGACTCCTGCCTGTCCCCCGACTCTGCTCTGCTCTGCCGCTTCCTGGTCACCGACTCCTGCCTGTCCCCCGACTCTGCTCTGCTCTGCTGCCCCCTGGTCTCGACTCCTGCCTGTCCCTCGACTCTGCTCGGCTCTGCCCTTTCCGAACGGCGCGTCAACCTTCCCTGCGCCTCTCTGCTGCAGCTGCCTGGTCGCATCGAGGCGCTCCGGTGCCTCTGCCTTACCTCCTGGGACTCCCCGGCTCCAGTGCTCCGCGCTCGGGCGAGCGTCTCCCCGGACACCAGTCCGCCCCTCTCGGGGCGCTTTGCCTTTTCCCCCTTTTCCCCTAATCCTCAATAAACTTGTCTGAGAACGTACGCTATTGGGTCTGCCTTCTGTCTGTCCTGTTTTCTGACAGTAACATAATCAACCTGTTAGTTTTAAGGTTGGTTTGTTACATGTGTTATATCTAGTCTGTAATGTGTGTGTGTGTGTTTGTGTGTGTGTGTGTAAGGGGAGGGATGTTTGTGTGTTTTTGTGTGTGTGTGTGGTCTGATGTGTGTTTGTGTGTGTGTGTGTGTTTGTGTGTTATGTTTGGTCTGTAGTGTGTTTGTGTGTTTGTGTGTGTGCTTATGTGTGTGTGCTTATGTGTGTGTGTGTGCGTGTGTGTGAGTGCGTGTATGTGTGTGAGAGTGCGTGTATGTGTGTGCGTGTGATTGCGTATGTGACTGAGTAACTGTGTTTGTGTCCGTGTGTGTGTGTGTGTTTGTGTCTGTGATTGCGTGTGTGTATGTGTGTTTTGAGAATACACTTAACATCTGCCACTCTTCTCTTTAATGCTGCACTTCTTATTACACTATTGCACTTTCAGCTTAAAATAGTGCAGTTTTTTATGTTAGCAATATGCACTCTTTGTTTCTTTCATTGTGTTGTAGCTTGAATGTTCTCCTCTTTTGTAAATCACTTTGGACAAAAGCGTCTGCTAAATGCATAAATGTAAATGTGTGTCTGTGTGTGTGTGTGTGTCTGTGAGTGTGTGTGTTTGCGTGTGTGTTGCGTGTTTGTGTTATGTGTGGTCTGTAGTGTGTGTGTCTGTGTGTGTGTGTGGTCTGTAGTGTGTGTGTCTGTGTGTGTGCGAGTGTGTTTGTGAATGTGTGTGTGTGTCTTTGTGTGTCTGTGTGTGTAAGGGGAGTGGTGTGTGTGTGTGTGTTTGTGTTTGTGTTATGTCTGGTCTGTTGTGTGTGTGTGTGTGTGTTATGTGTGGTCTGTAGTGTGTGTGTGTGTGTTTCTACTTATTTCTATTATTTCCATCTCTTCCCCTCCTCTCTTTCTGTTCTCTCTCTCTCCTCCCTTCTTCCCCTCCTCTCTTTCTGTTCTCTCTCTCTCCTCCCTTCTTCCCCTCCCCTCCCCCCTTTGTTTCTCACCCTTCCCTCTTCTTTCTGTTTGTGTGTGTATAAGTGTGTGTGTGTGTATAAGTGTGTGTGTCTGTCTCTCTGTCTGTTTGTGTTTGTGTGTCTGTTTGTGTGTATGTCTCTCTGTCTGTGTGTCTGTCTGTCTGTGTGTGTTTGTGTGTGTGTGTGTGTTCCCTCCACCTCCCCTCTCTCTTCTCCCTCTATCTCTTATCCCACCTCCCTCTTCCTCCCCTCTGCCCTCTTTCTCTTCCCTTTCTGTGTGTGTGTGTGTGTGTGTGTGTGTTCCCTC
>JAIFZK010000121.1:92500-115000 GCA_027481765.1 Tenualosa thibaudeaui | reverse complement strand
AATGGATTGTCCACCAGTGACTAAAGGAAAATATGTCAGGACGAACAGGACCCTGATGAGAAGTGGAGGTCAATATAATTCTACTCCATTAATTAATCAATAACAGTATGAATATACAGAAAGCATATCCAGTCAACTTGAACTCCTAATCCATTACATCAGTAGTTGTGAGTAGGTATCTCACAAGTGATGGCAATACTTTTAGAAGTGTATTCTACCTCAGACAGCCAGGAGCCGCCACCATTTGGCATGACACAGAAACAATAGAATCATCTTCTCCTGGTGATCAATGTAAATTAACTGCTGGTATTTTTGGTTTAAAAAGATTCAATCAGTCCTTGAATATAAATAGTATTCTAGCTCTATATTCACAAACCTCCCTCACAGAATTGTAAATGGGTTTATACAGCACTTTTCCACTCCTCAAAGCACTTTAATGTGCCTCACATCCCCCTATTTGCACACACACACTCACACCCATTCACAAAAAAACACTGGTAGTGGAGGCCGTCACGCAAGGTGTCAGCCTGCTCACCAGGAGCAGTTTGGGGTTCAGTGTCTTGGTCAAAGACTCTTGGACAGGGTCAGGAGGAGCTGGGCTCAACCCTGCAACCCCCTGTTTGGTGAACAGCACCTCTACCTCCAGAAATATAATACTATAGTTTTCACAATTGATAAAACGCTACACTCTCAAATGCCTGAACACATTTATTGAATCTCTTGTGAGTCAAAAACCATAGACTAGTTTCACCTAGGTAGGTGCATTATGCAAAACCCATTACCCCTTTTTGCAAAACTCTAAACACATTTTGCATTGTGGTGGACTTACAGTTTTTTTTTTGTTTGTTTTTTTTCAATCGCTAACAAGCTTTTGTCTGATCATCAGCCTCATTTTCAAAACTCTAAATACAATTCACAAACCATCCACCTATTCTGGCCATACGGTTGACACATTGCTCTTTTCACACTATATGCAGTCAATGAAACAAAATGATGCATCTTTTATGTCTTATTTGAATACACTTACACACATCAGGCCAGAAATGGAGATCTAATAAATCACATCTATGATAATTCTTGAATGAACACTGAACAGATAATTGAGGGAAAAAAAATCAGAAAAGGAAGTACAGAAAAACCATCTCCAATTTGAACTGCTACTGGAATA
Organism: Tenualosa thibaudeaui; assembly: GCA_027481765.1. NCBI lineage: Eukaryota > Metazoa > Chordata > Actinopteri > Clupeiformes > Clupeidae > Tenualosa > Tenualosa thibaudeaui. Next base: position 113,832 of record JAIFZK010000121.1, on the reverse strand, counting down.
GGTTGACAGGTGTTGACAACAGACTGTTGTTTTGTTGTATTTGGAGTTTTGAAAAAAAGTGATGACAGATAAAAGGGTAAAAGCATGTTAGCAGCTGGGAATAACTGTAGGCCTGTGCATCTGCAACAATTCTTGAAGAATTTTCTAGGTAAAAAGCATGTTAGACACACAGACAATCACATCCATTTCCTCAAGGTTTAGCTATTCACAGATTGTTTGTGCACAAAATATTCAGAGTCATTAGCTGTGGAGTTGAACTTGTCTGCAGCTTCTCTCTCTTCATGCAGACCTACCAGTCAGTCCGTGATCATCCTGAGTCTAAACATTTATCTGGTATCAATTTCAGCCAAAGTCTGTGTTTTGAGGCTGTTAGGAAATCTGTCTCTTCACTGAAGGAGCAGCTGGAGAATCTCTGCAAGCTGGAAGTTATTGAGATTTCTGGAGCTGGTTGGTCACATTCCTGTCATATGTTTAATTACTCCTTGGATTGTAAGTTTCAGGAACTGTCTTGAAATGTCAAGAAAAAAAAAATCTGTTTCATTTAGCAACTTGTAAGACAACAGGCAACTGCTGCCGCTGAACTTGTGTGTGCTGAGAACTTCCTCCTCTACTTCAGAGTTTTAAAGTCCCCAGCCTGCCATGGCCACATTCTGCCAACAGAGGGAGACTGTACTGAGCAAAGTTTACATTTCAATCTCTAGAGCAGACTGGTGTTCTTATAAAGTTGCCAAGCACCTGAAATGTGATAGTATTCCCACTAGAGGGCAGAAGTGTGGTGGACTCTTGTGGAGAGCCTCTCTCTCTTTCACTGTGGCAAATGTAGTGGTGGCTCATGGGCTGTTATACTCCACTGTTGCCACAGGAGGGAGCCTGTTTGTCTTTAGGGAAGGCCAGAGTTCCAAACCGAGAAATGCCTGTACTGAGGAGAGTTTACCACCAGATGGTGCTTAACTAGAGCACTGTGAACATACAAAATGAGAAGGAAATGTGACTTTTTTCCATGGCAGACATAACTATGCAGATTACAGTAGTGAATTAACCATTTTCAAACAGTTTTGTACATTTGTAACAGACTGAAATGTAATGCAAAGCCAGACTCAGTATGAGTTTGCATGTTACCCAAATGACAACATGAAACTGAAACGGGCTTGACTGCATATGCTATTGAGTGTCTTTGTGGAAGGTGCTGTTTGAAAGTTATCAACCCAAGGTGCCATTCCAGTGACGTTGTTGTATCAGAAGGACCTGAGTGGTCAAACTCATTCTACAGCCAAAATACACTTTGCATTGTCAAATAGCTTTGGCAAAAGTGTTTAATGTCCATTTTATTATTTGAATTATCTAATTCAAAATTGTTCAAGATATTGAATTTCAAGTCAGAGTTAAATCAGCGGAGCTCTAGAATATAATATAACAGGGCTCTGGATTGATTCACATGGCATTTGTCCTTTAAATATCTGTTTCGTTCTCTTTTTTACACAAAGGGAAAGAGAATTGTTACAAACTGGTTGGTGTTAGATATCAGTGTGTTCATAATTGCTTAATGGACTTTATTTACTTTATTTACATTACTTTATTTATAAAACGTGTCTGTTTATAGACTGTATATATTTGTCCTGATGATGGATGATAACTAAGGTCACAATTCTACACAGATCTAGACAGATCTAGACAGACAGACAGACTGACAGACAGACAGACAGACAGATCTAGACAGACAGACAGAGAGACAGACAGATCTAGACAGACAGACAGACAGACAGATGCTTTATTGATCCCAAATGAAACCTCATGTGTGCTGAGGTAGTTAGAGAGAGGATGGTAGGTAGTTCAATAGTGATTCACAGTGCAGGTATATTAGTGACTGGAGGTAGTTAGAGAGAGGATGGTAGGTAGTTCAATAGTGATTCACAGTGCAGGTATATTAGTGACTGGAGGTAGTTAGAGAGAGGATGGTAGGTAGTTCAAGAGTGATTCACAGTGCAGGTATATAAGTGACTGGAGGTAGTTAGAGAGAGGATGGTAGGTAGTTCAAGAGTGATTCACAGTGCAGGTATATTAGTGACTGGAGGTAGTTAGAGAGAGGATGGTAGGTAGTTCAAGAGTGATTCACAGTGCAGGTATATTAGTGACTGGAGGTAGTTAGAGAGAGGATGGTAGGTAGTTCAAGAGTGATTCACAGTGCAGGTATATTAGTGACTGGAGGTAGTTAGAGAGAGGATGGTAGGTAGTTCAAGAGTGATTCACAGTGCAGGTATATTAGTGACTGGAGGTAGTTAGTGAGAGGATGGTAGGTAGTTCAAGAGTGATTCACAGTGCAGGTATATTAGTGACTATACAAATAAAAGATGTGCAAAGATGCATTTGCAAGCAGCTAAAAGTATAAAGTGTGCAGGTAGATGGGTGAGGGCAGGTGTGAGTTTGTCTCCAGAGAGACTCTTCAGGTATTCAGGTGTTTGAATGAAATGTGTTTATTTCAGGTTTAGATGGAAAGCTGCTTCTGTGCTCTGTGGCTCTCACACATCATCTGCATCATATTTTCTCTTCAGACATGACCCAGGTGACCTTTCAGGGATACTACATATATGATAAGACTGTGTGTTTTATTTCACTCTTGTGCAAGAAAGGATTCAGTGGTAGCTCTGTTGAAAAGAACTTGGCAAACCACAGCCAGTAGTGCAGAACCTTCTGGAAAGGAATTGTGTGAAACAATTCAAATAAAAGGCAGTAAAATGTAAATAGTGTGGTAGTGGTGCAACAACAGTGAGATTGTGACCAACCCACTATATTCACAACAGGTGGATTTAGTGATGGTGAAATATCAGCCTTTCCACCAGCCAGGGGAATTCAGTGCCTCTTTGGTCTGTGTGCTGGATGTGTGTCCCACCAGTGCCAACCACAAGGAGGCCCAAGTGTGTGTGCATATGTGCGTGCATACGTGTGTGTGTGTGTGTGTGTGTGTGTGTGTGTGTGTGTGTGTGTGTGTGTGTGTGTGTATGGGTGCGCCCAAGTGTGTGTGTGTGTGTGTGTGTGTATGGGTGCGCCCAAGTGTGTGTGTGCATATGTGAGTGCTCTACGCAGTGACATCACTGAGCGCCACACTGTGTTATTGTGGCTGCTGCTGGTTCAGAACTAAAAGCATGTGTGTGTGTGTGTGTGTGTGTGTGTGTGGATATGCCTAAGTGTGTGTGCAAATGTGTGAGAGAGAGTGTGTGTGTGTGTGTGTGTGTGTGTGTGTGCATATATGCGTTTGTGTGTGTGTGTGTGTGTATGTGTGTGCATATGTGTGTGCATACGTGTGTGTGTGTGTGTGTGTGTGTTCTTATTAATCATGCTACTTGTTTGCCTGTCAACCCCCCTTCTACCCACTCTGCACCTACCCCATGGTACTGTTTCTTTAAGGCTCTCGCCTCAATGCTGAAAGATGGACTTTAGTTCTGATGGAAGTTATCTAAGCTGTAAAACTCTCCTACAGGAACACAAAGTTCACTCTGAGACAGTGATCAGCCAGTACAGGTGGAATAGTCTTAGGTGACTCTACAGATTGCAAGGTGAGTGCCTTTAATTATTTTGTTTGTTGAATTAGAATTTGATATCATGGTTTCAGGTTTGTAAAGAAAATTAAGATTTTACCTACAGCTCATAAAAATCAAATGCTGTGAACAAATGCTGTGTTTGTAGAGGACATTGTCTGGATCTATAAACACTACATACACTTCATTACAGACACCATAATGGTGAAATTGTTTCTTATTTAGAAAACACTTTTTTTTTTTCTAAAGCAACATCATGAATGGTCACCAGGGACAGAAATGATTGTGTTGTAGCTGACTGAAATAAGATTGGACGTTGTCCTTGTGCTGATTTCCTGTCTATCCAATGTCATGTGACCCCTTACTGGGACATGTTCCTAAGAATAAACAAGTTGTGTGGAATCCAGCAGATATCATCTCTTGCTGGTAGAAGTAACTCATCTTAGAATGAGAAAAGAGAGTTGAGATTTGCCTTGTAAGTATAATGAGTCTTATGGTGAAGCCTTTCGTGTAGCTAAAGCAGGACTGCATGGAGCCCACACTGTGCTGAGGTCAGTGCTGTGTCAGTAGGAAAGTGACTTTCTCCAGTTTATATCAGTATATCACAGCTGTGTTACCATGGAGACTGAGGAGGGCATAGATGAGCCTGGGAACAGGAACAAAACATCAACACGGACCACTGCAGGGTGAGTTAAGTACAGAAAACAACACACACACACACACACACAGAGAGAGAGAGAGAGAGACTGAGACAGACAGACACTTTACATTTTTCATTTATGCATTTAGACATGTTAATCCAAAACTATTTACAAAAGAGGATCAACCATCAAGCTACATAAAAAAAAAATATTAGCAGGTTAACACACCAGGAAAGCCCATTAGTTCACTTGGTTTGGTTTGAACCAAATTACAATGTTTATTTTTTACTTGGTGCAGTTCTCTTCAAATTATTTTTTTTGTGAGTGGACCATAATTTCTAAATTAAATCACAAATTGTAGTGAGGTCATTAATGATTGGACAGAAATAATCGTGTCAGTTGAAGCAGAAAGGGCAAAGTGAAAGTAGACCTAAACAGTCATGGAAATGGAATCCTTATTGTATTTAACCATTAAACCATCTCTGATTTAATAGCTACAACGCATTAACTCATTTAATAGGCTTCAAATGTGAGTTCTGAAATACTTTACTTGTAATATTTCTATGATGACTTGCATGACAGCTGAGAGGGAGGGAACATGAGTCTGTCTGCACCAGAAAACAAAACTGTGGCCTAATTTGAATCAGAGCAGTCAGAACAACAAATATTTCACATTTTTTCCTCATAATGTTTGACAACGGGAGTTAGTTAGGTCCCAAGGTGCCTTTCACACCACAAATGAAGTGCACCAGGGTTCGATAGGAACCGCTCTGAGACCACCTCTTCAGCTGGGCCTCTGTACGCTTATTTGGTCCTCACCAGAGTTTGAGAGCTTGTATTCACATTGACCCAAAAGGCAGGTGTGAGAACCTCCTTAAAAAGAATACCACTAGTTAAGGAAGAGGGGGTGAGAGTGTAGAAGTGGGGTCAATTAACCTTTCTCACAACTGACCAGAAAAACACAGTCATCATGGAATTCTACTTCCTGGCCTATCAGGGTAATTATTGGCAATGAAGGTAAACAAATGTTGCAGTCGAACAATAAGAGTTTTTTTCATGCCGACATCAGTTCTTATAGGGTTTAAAAGCATGTCTCACCTCATTTCTCCCTGGCTATGTTCTTGTGTTTGTAGCCTTTTCCTCAATGAATCTTGCAACATTGGCAAATGTAATACTGGTCAAATCTATCAGGCATGTTGTATAGTTGTATAGACGGTATGTTTTGGTTTCTCTAATGTGTTGAGAACCAGAAGTTCACTTCCCCTGTGCTAACATTATAAGCCAGTGTGCAGAAGGGAAATGGAAGAGGGAAATAGTGCAGAAGAGGGTGGAGGAGGGCAGGTGGTAGGAAGTACTGACTAAGGGCCAGGACAGGAGGTGATCTCTGAAGAGATGGGTCTGAATGAATTCACTCACAGACATGACACGTGAGCACACACACACACACACACTCAGGCCACGTCCACATGACAACGGTCCCGTTTTTTTTTTTTGCGGGTTGAAAAAAATCTGCGTCCACACACGAGCTGGAGCGAAAAATATCTGTGTCCACACGACAACGGAACACTGAGTGAAATACGATGTAATACATATTCCACACCTATATGTGGCGCTGTAAACAGATACAGTCAGAGCCACTGGACACACCAACACCAGAGAGTCCTTCCTCTTCTACCTGCTTAGTTCAAACACAACAAGAAGATGATGTACGCATGAGTCCCGTTTCTGTTGTCCTCCATTGATGTTTTTACCGCTTGTTCTGTCCCGGAGTCTTTATTGCTCCTCGGGTCATGTGACAGTGACAGGTTTTTCCACTCTGGAACCCATTTTCAAAAAACTCAGTTTTAGGTCACCCAAAATACTGGCGTTGTGTGGACGCAAGACCAAAACGCTTGGAAACGTTTTCACAGAAAAATGTTGTTGTGTGGACAGGGCCTCACTCTCACACACACAGGCTCACACACACACACACACATTATCATTACCTTTTCCATTGCTAGTTACACACACACACACACACACACACACACACACACACACACACACACACACACACACACACATACACAGTCATTGCTGTAATTGCATGTGTTTTTTTGTGTGTTTTTTCAGACCACACACACACAGGCCTCCATCTCCAGTACCCAGTGGTGTGTCCATGAAGAGTGATCAGTCCCTGGATCATCCACCTGTTTTCAGCAGTGAACCAGTCCCATCTGGAATAAAGTGAGTTGGGTGGAGATGTCTAGTATTTTACACACACATACACACACACACACACACACACACACAGTAATTTGTGAGTCAATGAAGAGTGATTGATCCCTGCATCATCCACCCAATTTCAGCAGTGAACTAGTCCCATCTGGAGTTTCACACATGGATGGAGATGTCTAGCTTTTTACACACACACACACACACACACACACACACACACACACACACACACACATACACACACACACGCAAACAAACTGCATATTACCCCTTTTTTGTTGTTGTCTGTGCAGTGTGTTGAGGACTTCAGACCCTCAGCCTCCTCTGGATGATGATGATGATGATGATGATGATGATGATGATGATGATGATGAACACACAGACATGGCAGAGAGCAGCAGACACCTGCAGACTGAACACACACCACACACAAGGAGGACACAAGGTAAGATAAGAGTTCAGTACTGTTGTGTCTTCAGAAGAAGCACAAATATTTTAAAAGTGTTTTACTGATTTCTTTATTTGATTAGATTGTTGTGTTATTAGACACAACAGTTATTCAACTTTTACTCCTTAATTCCACTGTGTTCCACATAATATTACATTATAGGCGACTGGCAAAAAAAATAGTGTAATTACTAGATTATATAAGCACTCTTTACTGACACCAGACATTAAAGAGCACTGTGCACAGCATGCAGAACTGGACTTTAAAAAAAAAATCTTGAAAGTTCTTAAAAATGCTCCTTTTGATCCTTAACTGCACTCTGTTCTACATAGTTCTATAGTTTGTGTAACTAAAGCCGTCCAGTTCACTGAATTTGCCATCCAGTTCTTTTTACTGGCCCAATGTACTTGTTATGAGTTTTATAATAATCTGATAGTCTCAAGTGAAATGAATGGAAACCCCTGCAAACTGACAGAGTGAATTTGAGGGTCCCTGTAGGGTCACTATATCCAGTTGATGATGATGATGATCCTTGCTATATTCTTTTATACATTCCAAACAGATGATGAGGTTCTGAGGAGAGTTAGAGAGAATCATAAAGCCAGTCTGAAGAAGAGGTTTGAGAACATATCTGAAGGCATCATCAAATCAGAAACTCAGACACTCCTCAGTGAGATCTACACAGAGCTCTACATCACAGAGGGGGAGAGTGAAGGGGTGAATAAGGAACATGAGGTTTGGCAGGTAGAGTCAGCATCCAGAGTACAAACCACAGAAGACACAGCAATCAGTTGCAATGACATCTTCAAGTCCTTACCTGGACAGGATAAGCACATTAGAACTGTGATGACCAAAGGTGTTGCTGGCATTGGAAAGACAGTCTCAGTGCAAAAGTTCATTCTTGATTGGATAGAAGGGGTTGCCAATCAGGATGTAGATTTTATGTTTGCCCTTTCTTTCCGTAAGATGAATTTGCTCATGAATGATCAGTATAGTCTTCACAGTCTTCTGCTTGACTTCCACCCAGAACTGAAGGACCTGATTGATGAAGACTATAAAGACTGTCAGATCGTGTTCATCTTTGATGGTTTGGATGAGAGTCGATTGACACTGGATTTTGAACAGAATGTGAACGTATCAGATTTAAAACAAACATCATCCATGAATGTTCTGATAATGAGCCTCATTCAGGGAAATCTACTTCCCTCTGCTCTCATTTGGATAACCTCACGGCCAGCAGCAGCCAGTCAAATTCCTGCTCAGTATATCAATCAGGTAACAGAAGTAAGAGGGTTTAATGACCCACAGAAGGAAGAGTACTTCAGGAAGAGAATCAGAAATGAGGCTCAGGCCAACAGAATCATCTCACACATTAAGGCATCCAGGAGTCTCCACATCATGTGTCACATTCCAGTATTCTGTTGGATTGCAGCCACTGTGCTTCAGCAGATGCTGCAACGGGACAACAGCCAGGAAATGCCTAAAACTCTGACTGAGATGTTTGTACACTTCATGCTCATCCAGACCACCAGGAAGGATCAGAAGTATCAGGGTGGAAAGAAAACAAACAAAATAAAACTTATTAAATCACAGAAAGAAATTTTACTGAAATTGTCAGAACTCGCTTTCAAGAATCTTGAAAATGGCAATCTAATGTTTTATGAGGAAGAACTGACAGAGTGTGGCATTGATGTTAGTGAAGCCTCAGTGTACTCTGGCATGTGGACTGAGATCTTCAAGGAAGAATCAGTCTTTCAAAAAGGAAAGGTTTATTGCTTTGTGCATCTGAGCATTCAGGAGTTTCTGGCAGCTGTGTTTGTGTTTCACACATATGTGACTAAGAACCTTAAGCCACTGAAATCCCTCCTAAATGTAGAACATGAGAACAAACAGGATAAATCATTTTTTTCTTCACTTCAGTCAGCACTAGGTTTGAAAACTGAAATTCATGCGTTACTTAAGAGTGCAGTGGATGAGACTTTAAAGAGCAGGAATGGACACCTGGATCTTTTCCTTCGTTTCCTTATGGGCATCTCTCTGGAGAGCAATCAGAGACTTCTGCAAGGTCTCCTGAACAAAATACACAACACCTCAAAGAGCATTGAGGAAACATGTCAGTACATTAAAGAACTCAACAGAGCAGATGCTTCTCCTGAAAGATGCATCAATCTTTTCCACTGCTTGTCTGAACTGAATGATCACTCCATGCACAAAGAAATTCAGAAATTCCTGTCATCACCAAAGAACGTCAAACAAAAGTTGTCTCCTGCTCACTGTTCAGCACTGGCTCAGATGCTTCTGATGTCTGAGGAGGTGATGGATGAGTTTGATCTGAAGAAATACAACACATCAGATGAGGGATGCAGGAGACTAATCCCAGCTGTGAGGTGCTGCAGAAAGGCACAGTGAGTTTCTGATGGAAATGACTGCAGAGTTTTTACTATAGTGAGAATAAATATCATGTAATTGGCCTACAGTATCAACACAGTATCAACATCTAGATTACAGATACTAGCAGACAGGTAAAATAGTCCACGTGGGAAGCTGACATTTTATATTCAACGCAGGATTTTGGTTGAATTACCCATTAATTGACACTTCAGTTCTGTAAAGGTTCAAATGCCCTTGGATACTGTACAGTTGTTACACACTAATCTTTAACACTGGGTCTGGGTGCTGCACATACCTGTGTTCATTCATGGCAGAAGGGGCAGGCAGCAGGCAGGCAGTTAATTGCATTACACTAGTATGTAGAGTGTCCCTGATGACAAACCAAAGTTTTCTTTTTGTGATGGTCTGCTGTCATTCTCCACTGACCTGTCTGATTAATGGCAAAAGATTTTTTCTAGAGTTATTCATACCATTAGGCAGGTCAATATTTATCAGCATCTGTCATACATACTTTAACCTGAATGCAAAAAATATCGTACTTAAATCAGACAAGTAAAGCATGTGCTAACAGGTAACATGAATCTAAATGCAGTATCAAGAATCAACAGAGGGAATCTTAGAATTGTTTATATTATTTAACATTCTGTGTGATAATGTTGACTCAATTCATTGTTTCTCCTTTGCATTATGGCCAAATACTACACCTCTCAACAGTACAGTGAGACACACCAAAGAGTGGAGACTGTGTGTGGACTGATAGATGGTTTGGTGTGTGTTTGTACATGGGTGTGTGGTGTGTTTCTTTGTGCGCTGTCTTTGTGAGAGAGAAGAGGTATGTGTTGTGGTTGTGTGTGTTGGCATAGATTAATTCATTGGGGCACCTTGTAAACAGTATCCCACATTAATTTATAAATTTCCTTATGCTCTTATTCAGACTATCTGAATGCAATCTCACTGATAAGTCCTGTGAGATTGTGGCTTCAGGTCTACAGTCATCAAACTCCCTGACAGAGTTGGACCTGAGTAACAATGACCTGGGAGATTCTGGAGTTCAGTGTCTCTCCAAGGGACTGTCTAGTTCCCACTGCAAACTGCAGAAATTAAGGTTTGTGTTTTAGAGTTTTAGATGTGCATTAACAGTTATTGTTTTTTTGGTATATTTATTTTTATTTCATAATATGTCTTGTATCTCACTCTATTGTTCAGCGGCATCTCTCTTTGGAGGGCACTTATAACCAAACACTAGTATTAAGGGAGGAGAAATGGGACTGGGCCTGTGTCTTACATCTTAATTTTGTCAAATTCTCTCTCAGACTTGCTCACTGCAAACTCACTGATAAGTCTTGTGAGATTGTGGCTTCAGGTCTACAGTCATCAAACTCCCTGACAGAATTGGACCTGAGTAACAATGACCTGGGAGATTCTGGAGTTCATCTTCTGTCCAAGGGACTGTCTAGTCCCCACTGCAAACTGCAGATATTAAGGTGAGTGTTTTAGTGTTTTAGATGTGTATTAACAGTTATTGATTTCTTGGTATATTTATTCTCATTTCATAATATGTCATATCTCACTCCATTGTTCAGGGGTATCTCTCTTTGGGGGACACTTATAACCAAACACTAGCCTTAAGGGAGGAGAAATGGAACTGGGCCTGTTTCTTACATCTTGTTTTCGTCAAATTCTCTTTCAGACTTGCTCACTGCAAGTTCACTGATAAGTCCTGTGAGATTGTGGCTTCAGGTCTACAGTCATCAAACTCCCTGATAGAATTGGACCTGAGTAACAATGACCTGGGAGATTCTGGAGTTCATCTTCTGTCCAAGGGTCTGTCTAGTCCCCACTGCAAACTGCAGATATTAAGGTGAGTGTTTTAGTGTTTTAGATGTGTATTAACAGTTATTGATTTCTTGGTATATTTATTCTCATTTCATAATATGTCATATCTCACTCCATTGTTCAGGGGTGTCTCTCTTTGGAGGGCACTTATAACCAAACACTAGCATGAGGAGAAATGGGACTGGGCCTATGTCTTACATCTTATTTTTGTCAAATTCTCTTTCAGACTTGCTCACTGCAAACTCACTGATAAGTCCTGTGAGATTGTGGCTTCAGGTCTACAGTCATCAAACTCCCTGGTAGAGTTGGACCTGAGTAACAATGACCTGGGAGATTCTGGAGTTCAGCTTTTCTCCAAGGGACTGTCTGCTCCTTACTGCAAACTGCAGACATTAAGGTGAGTTTTTTAATGTTTTCGATGTGTATTAACAGTTGTTGAGTTTTTGATATATTTATTCTCATTTCATAATATGTCATATCTCACTCCATTGTTCAGGGGTGTCTCTCTTTGGAGGGCACTTATAACCAAACACTAGCATTAAGGGAGGAGAAATGGGACTGGGCCTATGTCTTACATCTTATTTTTTGTCAAATTCTCTTTCAGACTTGCTCACTGCAAACTCTCTGATAAGTCCTGTGAGATTGTGGTTTCAGGTCTACATTCATCAAACTCCCTGATAGAGTTGGACCTGAGTCACAATGACCTGGGAGATTCTGGAACTCAGCATCTCTCCAAGGGACTGTCTAGTCCCCACTGCAACCTGCAGAAATTAAGGTGGGTGTTGGACATTAATTATTTGGACAATGTAATGCAAATACATTTCCTAATTTCCGTCAAGATAAATAAAGTGTCTAACTATATACGCGTCTAGATGATATAGCACAGAGTTTTCTCACATTTACATTTACATTTATTTAGCAAACACTTTTATCAAATTTTACTTACAAAAAGAGGATAAACAGTCAAGCTGCTCACACACAGTGAGGGAACTGTTTACACATCTCTCTGTGCATTTAGTAATTTAAATGTATACTGACACTTTGTGTAATTTCATTATTCTGTCAAATATCCTTGCAGCCTTGCTGACTGTAAACTCACAGATAAGTCCTGTGAGATTGTGGCTTCAGGTCTACAGTCACCAAACTCCCTGCTGCAGCTGGACTTGAGTCACAATGACCTGGGAGATTCTGGAACTCAGCATCTCTCTGCTGGACTGTCTAGTCCCCACTGCAAACTGCAGACATTAAGGTGAGTGCTAGACATCTCTTTTTGTCTAAGATTCAGTGATAACTCTGAAGAACCACTTGTGTAGTACTCGTAGAAAACATGTTTCCCAGGAAAGCCAAATGTGTGCAGGTAGGTCTTTAATCTGTGATGATATCATTTGGGTTCATACAGATGGAACAGTAGTTAATGTTGATCTTGCATGTTTTAGTTGCATGTAACATCACTCTTGTGGTGCCCTAAGAGGCACCATATAACCATTTGTTTGTGTGTTGTTACCAAATTCTTTTATGCACCCAAAGCACAGACCTTACAGAAGCTATGGCTGTGGTGTTGGACAAGATATCTTTTTAATATGATCAGTCATAGCTCACATTCCAACACTTCAGGTTACAACACTTCGTGTATTTTGACAGGCTCTGCTTACCCCTGTGGGTTACCATGTGTCTGCATGCATGATCTGTGAATGTAATTCAACATGTACAGTATATCATTGAGGAGAGACATGGTGATCCCTTTGAATGGTATGTGGTGTATTTGACACCAAAAGATGATGGGCTAGTGAACACAGGATCATGGAGTGGCTTTTACCTGCCCATGGATTCAGCACTGCACCGTGACCACACAGAATACGCATGAGAGGGGGAGTGGCTACAGTGGATAGAGTGTGTGCTTCTTCTTATCTAACAACATATTTTGCCAAACTTGGCACTGCACTCACTCGTGCCATTAGCAAAACACATGTCATATCAGAGGTCAGTCGCTCAAAACAGAGAGGGCAAAATCAGAGTGAGAGACTCAAAAGATTGTTTAGTTCTGTGTGTTAGTTAAGTTCTGTGTTCTATTTTCACAAGGGGGAGGGTGGAAAATGCCCCTTTATGCAATTAAATTCAATTCGATTCAGTTTTATTTATACAGCGCCTTTTACAATAGTATTGTCTCGTGGCGCTTCACAGAAGGAGCACCCAAGAGCAACAGGGGCAAGGAAAAACTCCTTTATGTTCAGTTAATCTAGGAAGAAACCTTGGGCAGATCCACGACTCAAGGGGCTAACCCAACTGCCAGGGTTCATGAAGAAAAATTACAATCAGTAGTAACCATGACAGACTATAAGTTGCCTATGGTTTTAGCTAAGGTTCATAATAGTTCATTATCCCAAGTATCCCAAGTATTATCCCACTTTTACATTACATGGTAGTCAGTCTATAGGTGGTTATCAGGAATTATGGCTGGACAATGTAGCAGCGGCCAGGCATAGTGACAAATCAATCACAAAGCCTCAGGAAGGGGAGTCGGGCCCAGCATCGGCGACCAGGAAGGTCCTCTGTGATGGGTAGTCGGTCCTGACATGTGCCTCCCGTAGTGTTGGTTGTAGTCCACTCAGGAGCGGAGGTTGAGAGGAGTCCACTGGAATGAGGCAGGGATGACACTCAGCAAAGATAATTGTGGACAGAGGAAAATAGTGAATTAGGCCAGGCTCACACATCAGAAAGCAAATGTGTAATTTGGGCATACCTACATGTGTATATAATATAATATAATATAGGGGGGGGACTATTCCACAGGAGGGGTGCACGGTAACAGAAGGCTCTTCCTCCTATCGCAGATTTTGATATTCTTGGGATTACAAGGAGACCAGCATTTTAGGATCTTAGGTTCTAGGAGGGTGGTAAGGGACAAGTAAGTCTTTAATATATGTTGGTGCATCGCCCTTGAGGGCTTTGTAGGTTAGGAGGAGTATTTTAAAATCAATTCGACTTTATGCAGACCAGAGTCAAGCACTCATGCGCTGATCATTAAAAAGTTTATTTGTTTATTCATGTTTGTTCCCACTGTAACATATTTTGTTGCTCTAGCTTGGTCAGTATTTAATGATGTCACAGGACTTGTGATGGGAAACATGTTATTGAGGATATAATAATGAGGAAGAAGCAAAGTCTAATACTCCACATGATGAGGAAACGCAAGTTAGATTAGTGTAGCCTGTAACTCAGGCTCACTTTTAGTCTGAAACCTAATAGTGCAGCAGTGTTGAGAGCAATGTTGTAGCAGCAATATTTAAGCAAGTCTAGATGTTTTCCTGACGTGTGGTAGCAGTCCCTAGTAACAATACAGCATCAACGTCCCCAAACTCACAGCATGTCTAAGTGGAAAGGATAGCCAACTTCTGGTGTGTAGTGGGGATTTTAAGTTAATCTTAGGTTAATTAAGTTAGTCAAAAGCCTGTTCCTGCCTGCATGGTATAACTCCAGTGCAATCAGTAACAGGAGCCAATTGTAACCACTGTTTTTCCCATTGTAAATGTCTGTAATGTGGGCCTACTGAATGCCATATAGGGTAGTCTAACCTCCATCAGCACTAGACCCACAGTGAAATGCCTTTGTGTGATAATGTGCCTTAAGTGTGTGTAAAACCACCTCCACTTTTCTGTTTCATTTGTTTAGTTTGGTTAATTCTTTACTGGTGTCTTTATTTGGCGAGGCCTATTCCTTTTCCTACCTCTGTCAGCCAGGGCGGGGAAGCACTAGAGGGGTTGTGAGGGCTTATTCCTAGCTTATGCCATTCAGGCTTGGTGAGTGTGCTGCTCATACAAGCCTGGGTGGTGTGGTGTTATGAAGTTCTATTTGTGTGTAGTGAACTAGAGTATTATCCCTGACACTTGGGCTTGGGACATGTGCTGCTCATACAAGCCTGGGTGGTGGGTGAGTTGTTGGTGTGCAGTGTACTGTGACCCATAACCCTTGAGTGTAGTGTATAGTCAAACTGATTACAGCACTGGAGTGATATAGTATGTTGTGTGGTGCACAGTAGACTTAGTTACAGTGTTTTACTGGTGTAGTACATTTACTGCCTGAGTGTGGGGTACAGCTGAGCTGAATACAGTACTTTAGCAGTGTAGTATATGATCTCACTGTGCCCCTGTGGGGTCTCTTCTCCAGCTGACCCTCTCCACACTGGGGTATAGGGCGACTTCTGAACCTACTATTTGGGTTTTAAAATCTTTTGCACAGTTTATAAGCAGTAGCCTAGGGGCTAAATGAGAGTAGTAGGAGTAGCCAACCCGAGTGTGTTTTACAGCATTGTCTTTAGCCTTAGAACATTAGAACACATTAGAACCCACTACTTTCCGGGGGCTGAAATTGCATGTTCATTGCGGGTTGAGTAATTTAAACACAAGGCATGTTTTTGGCCTCCTGTTGCCTGAAGCCAAGTCAAATCAAGGAAGGGGAAAAAGGGGGAAATAGCGACATCTGGTGGTGTGCATAATTTATAACATCCATGAGCTGGAACAAAACAAATGTGTAGGCCTACAATAGAGGCATTTGACTGTGTTTGTTTCACTTGAACACATAAGAAAACTACAAATAAAACTCTGAATATGATTAGGGTCTGAGTTGGGTCATTTAAATGGTAGAGTGACCACCTGAGCTTATGTCAGTCAGTGTAAAAGATACTGGTGCCATGCTAAATTAGAGAAATAATCGTGGGGTATTCACAATGTAAAAGGGACTTTTCTAAACTTCAGTTCTATACTTCATTATTTTATTTGCAAGTTTGGAAACAAACAAATTGTTAATAGACTCTGGTCTTAGTGTCGGTGTACAACATTCAGTCATGTAGGTACTGGGGAGTTATTGTGCTCTCTCTCTCTCTCTCTCTCTCTCTCTCTCTCTCAGGCTCTCTGATTGTCTCATCTCAGAGAAGAGTGTTTGTCTGGCTTCAGCTCTGACTTCAAACCCCTCCCATCTCAAAGAGCTGGATCTGAGCTACAATCATCCTGGAGAATCAGGACTGAATCTGTTATCTGCTAAACTGAAGGATCCTGTCTGCAAACTGGAGATACTCAAGTATGTTCAGAAACAAACCTCAGTGTCTATTTGCAATGTTTTAATATTGTTTTGATAGCTGTTCAACTGAATCATAGGTGACCTCTTTCATGCTGCATCCAACAATACAACCATTTAAAATGGAGCTTTAGCAAAGTGATCCTGACAAATAGTGAGAGGATTAGATTTCAGACAGGAAGGTGAGCAGACAGACAGACAGACAGACAGGGAGATGATCAGATAGACAGACAGACAGACAGGTAGATGATGATCAGACAGGGAGATGTATAATCAACACCCTTGTGTGATTGAAAGAGAATGAATGAGACAATATAAAGATGGAGAAAGGTTACACACTAATAAGTAAGGGATCATGTATTGTCTTCCGGCCATTA
The DNA here is from genome assembly GCA_027481765.1 of Tenualosa thibaudeaui. Lineage (NCBI taxonomy): Eukaryota > Metazoa > Chordata > Actinopteri > Clupeiformes > Clupeidae > Tenualosa > Tenualosa thibaudeaui. The sequence continues at coordinate 97,319 of JAIFZK010000121.1, read as the reverse complement.
TAAGAAAATAAGTCCCGACAGGACGACCAGGACCCAACACATATCTTACTTATTATGAGAAACTTCACACAACACATCTTTTAAATTTAGTTTGTCACTTTTTCATGGCTTCCACTGATAAACAAATAGTGGTACATAAATAAACCACAGCAAGAAAGAATGTAGAGTCAAATGTTTTTCATAGTGTCTCCAACAACTACCACTCCATCTTCTGTCAAATGGTTCATGTGTGTGACAGTTTGTTTTTCTTACAGAACTGACCATGCTTCATTAAACAGAGCACGGCCACGTTTGCTGAGATGTAAGTTTGTATTGTTTATTCAATAGCTGCGTTTGGGATTGTTCACAGTTTGAGTGTCTGGTTGTGTGAGTGTGTGTGTGTGTGTGTGTGTGTGTGTGTTCTACCCCATTATCAAGAACTGACCTGTTGTAATCAACATTTAGCCTAATTATTTATTATATATTTTATTTAGTGTAGGGCCTATGTCTCACACCACCAGCTATAAAACTCTAACCAAACCACCTTAGTGCAGGTCAGCTTGGTTGAATAGTAGGTCTACACATCAGCAGCCTTTGGTTGGTTGATTACTGTAATAACACCCCCATCCATGCCAGAGGACAGCTCCATTAAAAAGTTATGGACTGGAGGTCTTGGAAGTCGTCTCTGTCCATTGCCAGTCACTGAAAGTAGGTGACGGGGTCCAGAGCTGCGTGTAGGAGACAGAGAAAAACTCAATTCTGGCAGCCCTAAATTCATTAAGTTATTTGCTAATTTGGGAAAGGTTTCAGTTGATGTCATTGCTGTTTTTATTACTGATTTCATTTTGAGGATACAGAAACTACAGAACTACAGAAAAATGCACAGGATGTTTTTTTTCTGAAAACTGTTCAGTCCATTCAGGATTATGGCTGCCGGCGTGTGTGTGTGTGTGTGTGTGTGTGTGTGTGTCTGTGGGTGTGTGTTCTACCTCACCTTTTCATGTGTCTGTTGCTTTGTCTGTCCTTTGTGTGTGTGTGAGTGTGTTTGTGTGTGTGTGTGTAAGTGTGTTTGTGTATGTGTGTGTGTGTGTGTTTGCAGAGGTTGATTTTTATTCTGAGTTTTCTCTTGCTCCTCCTCTATTTTCTCCTTCTCTCTTTTTGTTCTCCTTTCTGTCTCCACCCTTTCCTCCTCTCTATCCCTCTTTCATCTTTCTCTCATCCCTCTATCTGTTCTTCAGACTCCTCCTTTCTGCTCCTTCTGTCCATCCTACTCTTCTCTTTCTTCTCTCCTCCACCTGTGTTCACTCACTCTTTCTCATTCCTCCATCTGTCTCTCATGCACATATTTCTCTTCTACCTCTCATTCTCTCTCTCTACTCTTCCTCTCATTCTTCTCCCTTCCTCACTCTCTGCCCTCTATTTGTGTGTGTGTGTGTGTGTGTGTGTGTGTATGCAGAGGTTGGCTAAAAATATTTTTACCAGCCACTGAAAAGACTTTTTAGGTCTACAACTTGATTGTTGTCTTGGGGTACTCTGTAAACAAAGACATGTTAATACAGCCTAATTCAAAATGATTTATTTCATAGCAGACAAGGCCTATTGCTATTATCTAACTTATCTATCTAGTTTACAAAACAAATTTTCTGTAGGCCCATGTTTCTATAGCCTATGTCACATGACAAAATAGTGATTGTGAAGCCACTGCCCCTGCACTGCTTCAGACTCTGTCCTGATTTCACAACAGGTGACAAAATAGCCTACAGTTTTCTACCTTAGACAGCTTACATTCCAATGCACACATGAAGTTTGCTTGGGAATAAAGTTGTTGGACAGGTTCTTTTGTTTAATGTGATTATGGATGATGCTGGCAAGTTTGTAGTTAGGCTACCTTTAAACGTGATGTTTGGCTTTTCCTGATGAATGTCGTCTGATTTGGCTACCGCTACAAAAACAGGCTAGACCAACCTGAACATCTTCCCTGTTTTTCTGTGGTGTTGCGCCTCAGATTTCATGCATACCCATAATGCAGTAGGGTTTCTCATATGGGGACACTGGCCTGTGCACACACTCATCTTTGGGGACTCGGTCAGTTGCAGTGTTACGTGAGGGTTCAGCATTGCATTCGGCTGGTGCTGTGTGCCACTGCATTAATCAGAACCAGCCTTTAGCCCAGTAGGGTAATAGACATTCTGTCAGTCATTCACTGTCACAGATCCCCTAAACAGACATTTCCCCTCTTGTTTGTGGTCCAAAACTGACGACTCTCTCGCATGGAAAAAAGTCAGGGCTTGTTCAAAAAGTAGATTTCTAACAAAACGCTGCTAGTTCTACTGAGCAGCTGACTGCAGGTAACCCTTAGCAGATAACTTGATCCATTTTTGAATGTCGAATGACGGTGAGCTACTCATGACAATGTTGATATTCAAACCTCAGTGTGGACCTGCTGTAGCTGTATGCTGTGTGTTTCACTGTCAATGGTATTAATGATGAAAGTCATAACTGAAGCAGTCATATTTCAGCAGACCACCAGTGGCAAGTGACTTTCATTTTTTTTATTCGACAAACCATATTTTTACTCACATTTTATACCCTGTGTGTGTGTGTGTGTGTGTGTGTGTGTGTGTGTGTGTGTGTGTGTGTGTGTGTAAGAACTCATCTCTTCTCTCTCTCTCTTCCCCTTCTCTCTTTCTGCTCCCTCCATCTCTCCTCCTATTCACCAAACCATATTTATACTCACATTTGGCAAGCAGTGGCTGCAAATTTTATGCACTGTGTGTGTGTGTGCCATTGTGTATGTGTGTCATTGTGTGTGTGTCTCTCATTCTTTCTTTGCCCTCCTTTTGTGTGTGTGTGTGTGTGTGTGTCTATGTGAGAACTAATCTATCTCTTCATCTCCTGTTTTTCTCTTTTGTCTCCCTCTATCTCTCCTCCTGCTCTTACTCTGTTTCCTCCATATATTCCCCTTCTCTCTTTCTCCTCCTACTCTCTCCGTTTCCCTCCATTTTTTCTTTCCTTTACAAGCACTTATCAGACCTCATCCTCATAAATGCTGTTTTCTTGCAGTGGAGGATTTTCATTATAAAATTATAGTCAAATGCAGACCTGCCAACATGTTCTATGAAATATCGCATTTCGACAGTTTCAGTCAAGTTATCACTGCAGTTGATTCCACCAACGCTGAGCAACAGAGATCTGCGAATAAGCTGAGCGCTTTTGACCAATCAGAGCGCTTCATTTTCACCCCCTCCTGCCTGCTTGCTGGTTCGCGCCGCAGTTCAGTTCAGTCAGTGAATCGCCCACAAGAAGAATATGAAGTTTAGTCAGTGCTGCAAACCAGTTCGAAAGCCTATAATTTTCGCCCGTTCAACACAGAACACTGCAAAGGTAATATTAAGAAATTCAGCAAGCCCAATATTAACCCGGAAGTGTTGTCAACCATTCGTCAGGGCTACTCATTCATCTACTCAATATGTTGCAATAATAAGCGTCACGGTTTACATGCTTACCTTGATTCATTACATACCAAACTGGAGGCGCGTGTAAAGCTATGGCTGAACCGTCCCCCAAAAGGGTTCGGAAACCACAAAGGTTTCTTAACAAGGCCTAGCAAACACAGTGGGGATAGCCATGATAATTATAACCCATCGTATTATCTAACTTATGAAATAACGTCTTAACTATGAAATATCCCAAAGAGGCAAGTGTTTATTCATTTGAGAATGTAGTAGACCTCTGCGTTAGGTATGCTCAGTATATTAGACTACTTCCAAAAACATTCAAGCAGTGAGGCTTTGACTAGAAAGCCAGAGAGGAGGGGACGCTCTCCCTGTTGTGTTTACCTAGACCAGGTTCCCCCTCCAGCACTTAATAGCTATCGAGAGAGATGGCCATGCCTGAACCAGTCCAGACTGCCTCATTACGCGTTCTGCACCGTGTGCAACACCCACATTGACACCAGTCACCAAGGAGCAACAGGTAACGGAACACCGTCCCACGCACACGAGTCTCGCAAGTGTAATCAAAGTTATGCCTTACTTAGTTAACCGCTAATTTTGTATAAACATAAGAACACCGTGGATAAGTGAAAGTAAACAGAAACTACCTTAAAGCAGTACCTCACTTAGCTCATTAGCTTGCTAGCAGTCACCTTTGCCTTTATGGTTGTGTTTCTTTTTCAAAGAAATTCCACTCTGGAAGGTGATTTCAAAAGTTTAATAACGAGCGACTAACTGAGTAACTGAGCCATTACTCAGTAATCAGTAAGCTCAGAAAGCAACATATTCAGGCGTGCTGTGAGCCCCTTCTAATGCATTCGCTGCTCATATGTTTTTGTTTTTTTTAAACCGAATGATCAGTATGCAACGACTGCACATCATACGAATTTCGAAATGGCAAGTAAATCTGATTCCTTCTTCCAAACAGTTGCAATTTCTTAGAACCTTCTGCACATTAGTTGCCTTTTAAAGGCTGTGGTCGATGTAACTTGTAGGAAAAGCAGGCATCAATTGAGGGAGAGGGATGGCGTGAAGTATGTGTCTATGCAGCCAGGTGAAATGGTTAGAAGGTTTTGGACAGGCAGTTTATATTTTCCATTTCAGAAAAGTAAAAGTCAGCTGATAAGCATGGACTTGGATTACTAGGAAATTAAACTAGTATTGTTTTTCTCTAAATCATATAATTGTGATGTAGGCTCCATGTAGTTTGTGACATGCTATTCTAGTGGGGCAGTGGCTTCTCTAGGCCTATTAAAAGCTGATGTTTTAAATATCTTTTTTTACTGTGAGATGTGCATGTTGATATGTATATATGATGTATAATGTAATTTAGAATGTATTTTAAC
>JAIFZK010000121.1:80000-87500 GCA_027481765.1 Tenualosa thibaudeaui | reverse complement strand
TTCCATGACAACCTCCCTGCCAACAGTCCCTGTCTCGTTCTCCTCTCCCTCCTTCTGCCCTCCTCTTCCATTGGCTGTCCCGCCGAACCTCACCGTTGTTATCGTCGTTGTTGCCATGGAAACGTTGGGGCTGCTGACCGCACCTCCGCAGCTACAGAGCGTGCTCCGTGTGTCCTGCTGGCCCAACCCTGACCCCAAAGACCCGCCCACCCCTCCCCTGTCCCCGCCCACTTCCTGCTCATCGTCATTGTCGTAATCAGAGTAGGAGGGGTCGGGGCTGACAGAGCGTGTGAGTCGCTGCTGGAGCTGCATGGAAGCCCGCCTCATCATCAAGGCTCCGCCCACCAGGGCGCTGGGGGAGGGCGCAGCACTTAACAACCGGTTAATGAGTGGTAAGTTAGGGTTCCAACCCCCTTGGCGGTTCCGTTCCTCCAGGTTCTCAGCGATCTCCTCCAGCGGCTGGAAATGCATCTCCTCTTTTGGGATACTAGAGAGAGAACAGAGGAGGGGAAAGAGAGATACAGAGATAGAGGGATAGAAATAGAACAATGGATGGAGGGAAAAATGGTGATGGAGGAGAAGGGGAGAGGTTGGATTGAAAGAGTGGGGTTCAGAGAGATAGAGAGAGCAGAGGAACATGGAGAGGAACGAAAGAGAAAAGAGGGGACACAAGGAGAGGTGTATGGATGGAGTGATGAAGAGATGAAAGGAGGGAGATACAGAAAGAGAGAGAGAAAGGAGATGGAGGGGAGGGAATAGAAAGATAGAGTGGGGGAAAGATAGAGCCGCCTTTTCTGCCATCTCTCATCTTCACTGCTCTTCGTGTGTGTGTGTGTGTGTGTGTGTGTGTGTGTATGTGTGTGTGTGTGTGTTTGTGTTTTCCACCACTCTCTATCCCTTCTTTCTGTCTCTCTTTCTCCACCCCCCTCTGTCCCTTCTTCTCTCTCTCTCTTTCTCTACTGCTCAATCTTTCTCTCTATTGACTCCTCTCTGTTTATCCTCACTAAATTCACACTAAACAGTTTTTTTCTTTCTCCTTTTCTCTTTCTCATCTTTTTCTCTGTTCTCTCTATCTACCCCTTTTTTCTCTGTCCTCTGTCTCTCTTCTTATCTCCTCTGCCTCTCTTAGTCTCTCTCTCTTCATCTCTCTCCCTGTTTTATTATACAGACTTTTGACCCCCTCCCAACACGCGCACACACACACACACACACACACACACACACACACACACACACACACAGAGAGAGAGAGAGAGAGACAGCACAGTGATAGTAAAAACATGTTACCTGCTTCCTCCTGAACTCCAGAACAGTTGGTGTGTACCTGGACATACACACACACACACACACACACACACACTGATAATAACAACATGCTACCTGCTTCCTCCAGGACTCCAGAGCAGTTGGTGCGTACCTGGACATACACACACACACACACACACACACACTGATAATAACAACATGCTACCTGCTTGGACTGACCGACTGCCACTCTGTCCTTCTACAGCGTCTCCTCTGACACACTCACACACCTGCACACACTGTTCCACTCCACATTCACTGAGCCCCAGGGTTTGTGGTTTATTTAGACTACACACACACACACACACACACACACACACACACACACACACACACACTCTCTCTATTCAGAGTTTTTTTTTTTCTTTTGTAACTCCTCAGTGTCCCTGTGCCACACTGACATGTATTTTGCTTATTGACGACACCACTGCTTTGATGATACTGTAGGTCAGTGTTAATGATGCTTTTTCAGACATTATTAAATGAAATGAGCTGATTTTAGACTATATATTATTCAACAATGACAAACTGCATAGTATGCTGCATATGTGCGTGCATACGTGTATGTGTGTGTGTGTGTATGGGTGCGCCCAAGTGTGTGTGTGCATATGTGAGTGCGCTATGCAGTGACATCACTGAGCGCCACACTGTGTTACTGTGGTTGCTGCTGGTTCAGAACTAAAAGGATGCGTGTGTGTGTGTGTGTGTGTGTGTGTGTGTGCATATGTGCGTTTGTGTGTGTGTGTGTATGTGTGTGCATATGTGCATGCATACGTGTGTGTGTGTGTGTGTGTGCATATGTGCGTTTGTGTGTGTGTGTGTATGTGTGTGCATATGTGCATGCATACGTGTGTGTGTGTGTGTGTGTGTTCTTATAATTCATGCTACTTGTTTGCCTGTCAACCCCCCTTCCCCCTTCTTCGTGTGTGTGTGTGTGTCTTTGTGTTTTCCACCACTCTCTATCCCTTCTTTCTGTCTCTCTTTCTCCACCCCCCTCTGTCCCTTCTTCTCTCTGTTTCTCTACTGCTCATTTTTCTCTCTATTCACTCCTCTCTGTTTATCCTCACTAAATTCACACTAAACTGTTTTTTTCTTTCTCCTTCTTATCTTCTCTTTCTCATCCTTTTCTCTGTTCTCTCTATCTACCCCTTTCTTTCTTTGTCCTCTGTCTCTGTTTCTCTTCTTATCTCCTCTGCCTCTCTTAGTCTCTCTCTCTTCATCTCTCTCTCTGTTTTATTATACAGACTTTTGACCCCCTCCCAACACGCGCGCACACACACACACACACACACACACACACACACAGAGAGAGACAGCACAGTGATAGTAAAAATATGTTACCTGCTTCCTCCTGGACAGTTGGTGTGTACCTGGACATATACATACACACACACACACACACTGATAATAACAACATGCTACCTGCTTCCTCTTAGGCTCCAGAGGAGTAGGAGTGTACCTGGACATACACACACACACACAATCCCACACACACACACACACACACACACACACACTGATAATAACAACATGCTACCTGCTTCCTCCTGGACTCCAGAGCAGTTGGTGCGTACCTGGACTGACCGACTGCCACTCTGTCCTTCTACAGCGTCTCCTCTGACACACTCACACACCTGCACACACTGTTCCACTCCACATTCACTGAGCCCCAGGGTTTGGGGTTTATTTAGACTACACACACACACACACACACAGACAGACACATATATACACACACACACATTCTCTCTATTCAGAGTTTTTTTTTTTTCTTTTGTAACTCCTCAGTGTCCCTGTGCCACACTGACATGTATTTTGCTTATTGACGACACCACTGCTTTGATGATACTGTAGGTCAGTGTTAATGATGCTTTTTCAGACATTTTAGACTATATATTATTCAACAATGACAAACTGTATAGTATGCCAATGGGTTGCAAAAAATGCAAAAGGGTTTTTCCTGTCGTATCTTACTTAATTACTTAATTACTAAGTTGATTCCAAATGTTCTAAGCCATAAACTATAGACTGTATATGCCATGCCAACTCCTCCTGACTGCTGTGCTGTGTTGTGTTGTGCTGTGTTGAGCTGTGCTGTGCTGTGTTGTGTTGTGTTGTGTTGTGCTGTGCTGTGCTGTGTTGTGCTGTGCTGTGTTATGCTGTGGTGTCCTGTCCTGTCCTGCCCTGTCCTGTCCTCTCCTGTCCTGTCCTCTCCTCTCCTCTCCTCTCCTCTCCTCTCCTCTCCTCTCCTCTCCTCTCCTCTCCTGTCCTGTCCTGTCCTGTCCTGTCCTGTCCTGTCCTCTCCTGTCCTGTCCTCTCCTGTCCTGTACTGTCCTGTCCTGGGCACAGTGTGTTCCTCCTCCTCTGAGTCTTGTCTGCTTAGCCTGTGCTTTGCCTGTTGTTTCTCGTGTTGGCCTGCAGGTGGAGCTGTGGTAGGGGGCCTAATTAGTGGGGCTTTAAAGCTCACTGGCTGGTGTTCTCTGGAGCTCCCTCACTGCTCTGGCCTGAAGCCCATTCATTCCCCCTTTCCCTTGTTGCACTACATTACAATGCTGAGTTACACCACACTCTTACTTGGCCTTATGTTTACTGACTCATGGAAATAGTTTGTTTGAGACATTTTTATTTTGTTTAAATTCAAAGTCACCTGTTCTCCCATTTTCATGTCATGCTCACCCTGAGCCACGTGGGTATGACACGCATCACACCCAACTCAAATGTTTTAAAATAAAAGTGTCATTTTTTTCTATTGCTATTATTAGTATTTCTTTCCTGTACCTGATGAGTACATTGCTGTGGTACAATAACTATTGTAACACATTTCCTTAAACTCATCCAGACACACAGACAGACAGACAGACAGACAGACAGACAGACAGATAGATAGATAGATAGATAGATAGATAGATAGATAGATAGATAGTATATTGTTCTGACAGGAAATTGCTGGATCCAGCAGCTTATTCAACACAAATAACACACTAATAGAAATGAGGAAATACAGATGAGAATAAAAGCAGTGATTTATAAAACGTGTCTATTATATATTTGTCCTGATAATAGATGATAACTAAGGTCACAATTTCTAGATAAACAGACAGATCTAGACAGACAGACAGACAGACAGACAGATCTAGACAGACAGACAGACAGACAGACAGACAGACAGACAGACAGACAGACAGACAGACAGACAGACAGACAGACGCTTTATTGATCCCAAATGAAACCTCGCCTGTTCCAGCTCCTTACACAATAGAAATAACACAAAGATGGACAAATGAAACACAGCCAACTGTAAGAGTAATGAGTACTGAAGAGTGATGAGTACTGAACAGTGATGAATACTGAAGTGATGAGTACTGAAGAGTGATGAATACTGAAGTGATGAGTACTGAAGAGTGAAGAATACTGAAGAGTGATGAATACTGAAGAGTGAAGAGTACTGAAGAGTGATGGGTACTGAAGAGTGATGAGTACTGAAGAGTGATGAGTACTGAAGAGTGATGAGTACTGACGAGTGATGGGTACTGAGTGATGAGTACTGATGAGTACTGAAGAGTGATGAGTACTGAAGAGTGATGAGTACTGAAGAGTGATGAGTACTGAAGAGTGATGAGTACTGAAGAGTGATGAATACTGAAGAGTGATGAGTACTGAAGAGTGATGAGTACTGAAGAGTGATGAGTACTGAAGAGTGATGTGTATGACAAATACTGAAGAGTGTACTGCAAGTGAATCACAGTGCAGGTATATTAGTGACTGGAGGTAGTTAGAGAGAGGATGGTAGATAGTTCAAGAGTGATTCACAGTGCAGGTGACTATACAAATAAAAGAGGTATTCAGGTGTTTGAATGAAATGTGTTTATTTCAGGTTTAGATGGAAAGCTGCTTCTGTGCTCTGTGGCTCTCACACATCATCTGCATCCTATTTTCTCTTCAGACATGACCCAGGTGACCTTTCAGGGATACTACATATATGATAAGACTGAGTGTTTTATTTCACTCTTGTGCAAGAAAGGATTCAGTGGTAGCTCTGTTGAAAAGGACTTGGCAAACACCACAGCCAGTAGTGCAGAACCTTCTGGAAAGGAATTGTGTGAAACAATTCAAATAAAAGGCAGTAAAATGTAAATAGTGTGGTAGTGGTGCAACAACAGTGAGATTGTGACCAACCCACTATATTCACAACAGGTGGATTTAGTGATGGTGAAATATCAGCCTTTCCACCAGCCAGGGGAATTCAGTGCCTCTTTGGTCTGTGTGCTGGATGTGTGTCCCACCAGTGCCAACCACAAGGAGGCCCAAGTGTGTGTGCATATGTGCGTGCACACATGTGTGTGTGTGTGTGTGTGTGTGTGTCTGTGTCTGTGTGTGTGTGTGTGTGTGTGTGTGTGTCTATGTGTGTGTGTGTGTGTATGTGTGTGCATATGTGCATGCATATGTGTGTGTGTGTGTGTGTGTGTGTGTGTGTGTGTTCTTATTAATCATGCTACTTGTTTGCCTGTCAACCCCCCTTCTACCCACTCTGCACCTACCCCATGGTACTGTTTCTTTAAGGCTCTCGCCTCAGTGCTGAAAGATGGACTTTAGTTCTGATGGAAGTTATCTAAGCTGTAAAACTCTCCTACAGGAACACAAAGTTCACTCTGAGACGGTTATCAGCCAGTTCAGGTGGAATATGTCTTAGGTGACTCTACAGATTGCAAGGTGAGTGCCTTTAATTATTTTGTTTGTTGAATTAGAATTTGATATCATGGTTTCAGGTTTGTAAAGAAAATTAAGATTTTACCTACAGCTCATAAAAAAAACAAATGCTGTGAACAAAGGTAGATGTTTGTAGAGGACAAAGTTCACTCTGAGACAGTTATCAGCCAGTACAGGTGGAATATATCTTAGGTGACTAAAGAGAACTCAAGGTGAGGGCCTTTAATTATTTTGTTTGTTCAATTAGAGTTGGATATCATGGTTTCAGGTTTGTAAAGAAAATTAAAATAGTTGGTTTTACTGACTGTGCATAAAAAAATGCTTTGTAGAGGACATTGTCTGGATCTATAAACACTACCTACACTTCATTACAGACACCATAATGGTGAAATTGTTTCTTATTTAGAAAACACTTTTTTTTCTAAAGCAACATCATGAATGGTCACCAGGGACAGAAATTATTGTGTTGTAACTGACTGAAATAAGATTGGACGTTGTCCTTGTGCTGATTTCCTGTCTATCCAATGTCATGTGACCCCTTACTGGGACATGTTCCTAAGAATAAACAAGTTGTGTGGAATACAGCAGATATCATCTCTTGCTGGTAGAAGTAACTCATCTTAGAATTAGAAAATGAGTTGAGATTTGCCTTGTAAGTATAATGAGTCTTATGGTGAAGCCTTTCTCGTAGCTAAATCAGGACTGCATGGAGCCCACACTGTGCTGAGGTCAGTGCTGTGTGTCGGTGGGAGTTTATCTAGTATAACACTAGAGGATACAGGCTGACTCCAGATCAGCATGGTGACTCATGTAGAATCTCTGGTATCAGTGTGTCCCACCAGTGAGTTCTGTGTTGTTGATAAGAGTGAAGGAGTTTATAGTTGCTGGTGGCCAACAGCTTGATCAGGACTGTTAATCAGTTACTGAACAGCACTATAACACTTGCCTCCATTTTACAACCATCAACAACAGAGTCTGGTGGTGACAGATTCTATGTGTATGTGTGTATGCACTTCTCAATATTATAGAGGGGTCTTTCAAAAAGTGTGTATTTTACTTCTCATGAATGACATAGTGTGATGTCATACTGAGTTGTACTCATATGTGTGTAGATCTCAAATCCCACATGGATTTTTTTTCTTTTTAGGATCATGTGACTGGACTAAGAAGTTTACTTGGTCTAAGTGTGATTCTGATGACTTGACTAAATAACACCAATTTCATGTGTCACTGTGTCCTATGTAATAATGTTTCATTTGCTACACACAGGAGGGCTTTAGTGTTATATTTCATATTATTTCCTTAGTGCAGATTTTATAGTAAGTTCCATTTAGTGTCTTTTACAGCTCCTGGACATGAGCCATGCTTGATCCAGCTTGAGTCATATTTGATCCAGCCGCTAGCCGAGGCGCTACAGACAAGTACAAAGAAACACTGTCAGACACACACAAGTTTAGCAGGATTGATTATGAGAGGAAGTCGACAGAA
>JAIFZK010000121.1:25000-72500 GCA_027481765.1 Tenualosa thibaudeaui | reverse complement strand
CTGAAAGATGCATAAATCTTTTCCACTGTTTGTCTGAACTGAATGATCATTCCATGCATGAAGAAATTCAGAAATTCCTGTCATCAAGTAACTTCGAACAGAAGTTGTCTCCTGCTCACTGTTCAGCACTGGCCCACATGCTTCTGATGTCTGAGGAGGTGCTGGATGAGTTTGACCTGAAGAAATACAACACATCAGATGAGGGACGCAGGAGACTGATCCCAGCTGTGAGGTGCTGCAGAAAGGCACGGTGAGTTACTGATGGAAATGACTGCAGAGTTTTTACTATAGTGAGAATTAATATAATGTAATTGACCAACAGTATCAACACTATTACAGATACCAGAAGACAGGTGAAAAAGGGTGACATTTTATATTCAACACAAGATTTTGGTTGAATTATTCATTAAATGACACTTCAGTACTGTAAAGGTTTAAATGCCCTTGGATGCTGTCCAGTTGTTACACACTAATCTTTAACACTGGGTCTGGGTGCTGCACATACCTGTGTTCATTCATGGCAGAAAGGGCAGGAAGCAGGCAGGCAGTTAATTGCATTACACTAGTATGTAGAGTGTCCCTGATGACAAACCAAAGTGTTCTTTCTCTGCTGTCATCCTCTACTGACCTGTCTGATTAATTGCAAAAGATTTTTTTGTAGAGTTATTCGTAACATCAGGCAGGTCAATATTTATCAGCATCTGTCATACATTCTTTAACATGAACGCACAAGTTATCATACTTAAATCAGACAAGTAAAGCATGTGCTAACAGGTAACATGAATCTAAATGCAGTATCAAGAATCAGCAGAGGGAATCTTAGAATTGTTTACATTATTTAACATTCTGTGTGATAATGTTGACTCAATTCAGTGTTTCTCCTTTGCATTATGGCCAAATGCTACACCTCTCAACAGTACAGTGAGACACACCAAAGAGTGGAGACTGGTGTGGACTGATAGCTGGTTTGGTGTTTGTGTGTGTATGGGTGTGTGTGAGAGAAGGGGTATGTGTTGTGGCTGTGTGTGTTGGCATAGATTATTTTATTAGGGCACCTTGTAAACAGTGTCCCTCATTAATTTATACATTTCATTATGCTCTTATTCAGACTTGCTGACTGCAAACTCACTGATAAGTCCTGTGAGATTGTGGCTTCAGGTCTACAGTCATCAAACTCCCTGATAGAGTTGGACCTGAGTAACAATGACCTGGGAGATTCTGGAGTTCATCTTCTCTCCAAGGGACTGTCTAGTCCCCACTGCAAACTGCAGATATTAAGGTTGGCGTGTGACATTCTTGTACTATAATTTTTATTATATTTATATTGACCTATGATGTAGAATTTACAGTTTCCACACATCCTGGAGAATCTGAAAAACAGTCCACTGATTTCCCATTCATAGAAACATGAAAATTAGAGGGATAAGCAGCTTAAGTGTGTACTTAAGTAGTAGTACTGATAAAATCCCAACAGTCCCCCATCTCTACTCACACCCAACCTGTGATGTATGTGCCCTGCACTGACCACAGTACTGTAATACCACCTGTAATACCACCTGTACCACTAGTCTCCACTGGTACAGTGATTATCTGTATGTATGAACTTATACTTGTAAGTCATTATAGTTCTTAGAGTGAAGACATCCACAGCATAACACAAGCTAACATAAGTGGACTAGCTATTTAAAGTGAACAGATGATGGACATCATCTGTTCAAGATAAACATTTAAGCTACAACACAACTTGCACACAGTGAGAGAACTGTTTACACATTTCTCTGTGCATTTTACTACATTTAGTCATTTAAATGTGTACTGACACTTTGTGTAATATGTTTCGGTTCGGTATCTTTGCAGACTTGCTGACTGTAAACTCACAGATAAGTCCTGTGAGATTGTGGCCTCAGTTCTACAGTCACCAAACTCCCTGCTGCAGCTGGACTTGAGTCACAATGACCTGGGAGATTCTGGAACTCAGCATCTCTCTGCTGGACTGTCTAGTCCCCACTGCAAACTGCAGACATTAAGGTGAGTGCTAGACATCTCTTTTGTCTTCAATTCACTGATAACTCTGAAGAACCACTTGTGTATTGCAGTACAAAGCATGTTTTCCAGGAAAGCCAAATTAAATGTGTGCAGGTAGGTCCTGAATCTATGATGATATAATCTGTTCATACAGATGGAACAGTCTGGAACAGTCCAAAGTAGTGAATGGCCAGGGAGTGGAAGAACATTCAAACAAGTCCTGTAATTAGTCACACACATAATGAGGAAGAAGCAAAGTCTAGCAAATCACTTTCAAATGCCTTACATGATGAGGAAACACAGGTTAGATTAGTGTAGCCTGTGTTAGAAATTGCACTCCTCTGACACATACAAGTTTACTAGGCCTACATTGTCTAGGGGAATATAGCCTCACGCTTGCTCACACCTTGCATACAAAGGAGTTCCTAACCTAAGTGCGTTGTGTATAATAACGTGGAGGTGTAAATATGTGTGAGACTAATGTGTGTGTGTGGGTGTACCAGGGTTAGTGTCTGCTTATCCGAGTCTCGTGGCTTAACCCAAGCTGCGGCACTGTGCCATACTAACCCAAGCTTGTTGGTCTTTGGTTCACGCGAAGGAGGGGAATAAGTAAGGATGGCGTTTAGTCCACTACACAGTATAACAGTATGATCCAAAAACAGGCTACGTCCGTGCGGGAGATGAGAGCCTGCCGCACTCTCTATCCAACCCCAGGCCTTCCGGTGATGGTCACAAAACACCTGTGACCTGTGGCCTCGTACCCTTTTATGGGCTGTCAGTAAACCAACATCCCTGGTGTATGAGGTGTGTCCATGATTTGCCACCTATCCTAACACCTGTAACTCGAGCAACAGGCTTTTTGTCTGAAACCTAGTAGCACAGCTGTGTTGAGAGCAATGTTGCATGTAGCTTTGACCAGCAATATTTAAGCAAGTCTAGTTCAGTCAGGGCTATATTTAAGCAAATCCGGTTGTTTTCCTGACATGTGGTAGCAGTCCTTGTAACAATACAACATCAAAGTTCCCTGACACACACCATGTCTAAGTGGAAAGGATAGCCAACTTCTGGTGTGCATAGTTGGGATTTTAAGAAGTTAATCATGCCAAAAGCCTATTCCTGCCTGCATGGTATGACGCCAGCCCAATCAGTAAGAGGTGCCAATTGTAACCACTGTTTTTCCCATTGTAAATGTATGTAATGTGGGCCTACTGAATGCCCTATAAGGTAGTCTAACCTCCATCAGCACTAGACCCACAGTGAAATGCCTTTGTGTGATAGTGTGCCTTAAGTGTGTGTAAAACCACCTCCACTTTTCTGTTTCATTTGTTTAG
The DNA here is from genome assembly GCA_027481765.1 of Tenualosa thibaudeaui. Classification (NCBI taxonomy): domain Eukaryota; kingdom Metazoa; phylum Chordata; class Actinopteri; order Clupeiformes; family Clupeidae; genus Tenualosa; species Tenualosa thibaudeaui. The sequence goes on along the minus strand of JAIFZK010000121.1, from coordinate 69,144 downwards.
TTTGGTTAATTCTTTACTGGTGTCTTTATTTGGCGAGGCCTATTCCTTTTCCTACCTCTGTCAGCCAGGGCGGGGAAGCACTAGAGGGGTTGTGAGGGCTTATTCCTAGCTTATGCCATTCAGGCTTGGTGAGTGTGCTGCTCATACAAGCCTGTGTGGTGTGCTGTTATGTTCTATTTGTGTGTAGTGAACTAGAGTATTATCCTTGACACTTGGGCTTGGGACATGTGCTGCTCATACAAGCCTGGGTGGTGGGTGAGTTGTTGGTGTGCAGTGTACTGTGACCATGACCCTCTGGTTGAGTGTAGTGTATAGTCAAACTGATTCCAGCACTGGAGTGATATAGTATGCTGTGTGGTACACAGTAGACTTAGTTACAGTGCTTTACTGGTGTAGTACATTTACTGCCTGAGTGTGGGGTACAGCTGAGCTGAATACAGTACTTTAGCAGTGTAGTATATGATCTCACTGTGCCCCTGTGGGGTCTCTTCTCCAGCTGACCCCCTCTGTGAGCCTCTGTGCCCATTGGTCCCCATTAGAACATCCAGTGGTCAGCATGTTGGAAAAGCAGACATCCTGTCTTGCTTATATCACACTGAGGTATAGGGCGACTTTTGTCTGTGTTTGTCTGTGTCAAATAAGAAAACTACAAAAAAAAAAATAATAATTCAGTATATTATTAAGGTCCGAGGTGGGTCAGGTAGAGGGTAGAGTGAACACCTCAGCCCCTGTGACAATCAGTGTAAAAGAGACTGGTGTCACGCTAAATTATAATTGTGGGGTATTCACAATGTAAAAGGGACTTTTTGTAATCTAAAGTGGTTCTGTACTTCATTATTTTGTTTGCTCGATTTGACACAAACAAATTATCAGATGCTGGTCTTAGTGTCAGTGTACAACATTCAGTCATAGGTACTGGGGAGTTATTGTGCTTGAGTTATTGTGAAGTTTCAGTCTAATTTGGACAGTTTTTGTATGACCATTGCACTCTCTGTCTCTCAGGCTCTCTGATTGTCTCATCTCAGAGAAGGGTTGTGATTGTCTGGCTTCAGCTCTGACTTCAAACCCCTCCCATCTCAAAGAGCTGGATCTGAGCTACAATCATCCTGGAGAATCAGGACTGAATCTGTTATCTGCTAAACTGAAGGATCCTGTCTGCAAACTGGAGATACTCAAGTATGTTCAGAAACAAACCTCAGTGTCTTTTTGCAATGTTTTAATATTGTTTTGATAGCTGTTCAACTGAATCACAAGTGACCTCTTTCATGCTGCATCCAACAATACAGCCATTTAAAATAGAGCTTTAGCAAAGTGATCCTGACAAATAGTGAGAGGATTAGATTTCAGACAGGAAGGTGAGCAGACAGACACAGACAGACAGATGAGCAGACAGACAAGGAGATGATCAGATAGACAGACAGAGACAGACAGACAGGGAGATGATCAAACAGGGAGATGTATAATTAACACCCTTGTGTGACTGAAAGAGAATGAATGAGACAATATAAAGATGGAGAAAGGTTACACACTAATAAGTAAGGGATCATGTATTGTCTTCCAGCCATTATAAGAATATATACAAGTCCCCGTCACGAAACAAACAGGATGGACCACAATAGCGTCAAGTTGCATACAGTCTTTATTTAAGGATTAGGGGGGAAAGGGAGTGTGAGGGAGCTCCGTGAAGGCGCCCTCGGTGCAGAGGTGCAGGAGGCGCGTAGAGCAGGGAAAGGCAGGCAGGAGCTCTCGTGGTCGGACAGGCGTCGGATCGGGTTGCCGGGGCAGAGGAGTAGATCGTTGGTCGAGGACAAGCGACGAGTCGGGAACCGGGGCAGGAGAGCAGACGTCGGTCACAGGGAGGCGGCGAGTCGGTAGCCGGGGCTGGGGCGCAGAGCGTCAGTCGAAGGCAGACAACGGGTCGGATACCAGGACAGGAGAGCAGAATGTTGGTCGTGGGCAGGTGACGGGTCAGTAACCAGAGCAGGCGAGCAGAGGTGAAGGTCATGAACGGTCCGGGTTCGTCACAGGCAAGCGATCATACAGGAACCAGAGACAAACAGAAACCAGACGGGGAAAACAGGAGATGAGCAGACACGGGAGTCAGGATTTAAATGCTTGCCTTCGGCTATACTGCGTGCAGGTTCGTTAATGCTCTCAGGGAGTGACTGAAACAGAGGGAAATAAATACTCACAGACATTAGGGGAAAACAAGACACAACTGGGGAGAACGATAGGGAACAATCAGTGGGAAGCAGGTGGAGTCTTAACCAGTGATTATCAGAGAACGAGGAAATGAGAGACGTGATTGGATTCAATTGAGCTTGTAAACGGTGGAGACGAAACGAGAGGAAACACAGGAAGACAAGACAAGGTGGTGGCAATTCCCGACAGGACGACCAGGACCCAGACACATATCTTACTTATGAGAAACCTCACACAACACATCTTTTAAATTTAATTTGTCACTTTTTCATGACTTCGACTGATAAACAAATAGTGGTACATAAATAAACCACACCAAGAAAGAATGATGAGGAGGAATGATAGTCGAGTAGAGTTTTTCAAAGTGTCTTCAACAACTACCACTCCATCTTCTGTCAAATGGTTCATGTGAGTGACAGTTTGTTTTTCTTACAGAACTGACCATGCTTCATTAAACAGAGCACGGCCACGTTTGCTGAGATGTAAGTTTGTATTGTTTATTCAATAGCTGCACTTGGGATTGTTCACAAATTCACTGCTGTAGCATGGTATGCGTGGATGAGTGTCTGAGAGTCTGGTTGTGTATCTGTGTGTGTGTGTGTGTGTTCCACCCCATCGTCTTCAAAGTTCTCTTTCTTTCCTCCTTTCCCGTGCTGTGCGTGTATGTGTGTGTGTGTGTGTGTGTGTGATTGTGTGTCTATGTGAGTGTGTGTGTGTGTATGTGTTATACCCCATCTTCTTCACCACTCTATCTCTCCACTCTATTGAATTAAATACTCATTTACAAAAGCATCTGTATCAACCAACCATGATGTATGTGTGTATGTGTGTGTGTGTGTGTGTGTGTGTGTTTGTGTGTGTGACATTTACTCTTCTGCCCTCTTTCTCTCATCCTTCCATCCTCCTCCTTCATCCTCCCTCTCTCCCCTTTTCTCTTTTTTTTTCTCCTCTCCAACTTCTCTCTTCATTTTCACTCTTTATCATTCCCCCATCGTTCACTCATACTCATCTTTCTTCTTCTGTCTTTTCTATTTTTCTCTTTATCTCTTTTCCTCCTCATCTCTCACTCCTCTCTATGGCCCTTACTCCTCTCTTTCTAATTCATCCTCTCATCTTACCTCCCTCTCTCTGTCTGTGTGTGTGTGTGTGGCTCCCTCCATCTCTCCACTTGTCTTCCTCTCTTTCTGGTCCCTTCATCTGTCCACCTCTGTGTGTGTGTGTGTGTGTTTGTGTGTCCGTGTTCTGATGAGGATGTTTCTCTCCTCTCCTCTTGTCTGCAGATGCCTGTAAACTCACACTGGACCCAAACACAGCAGACAAAAATCTCTCTCTCTCTGAGGGGAACAGAAAAGTGACATATGTGTATAAGATGCAGTCATGTGCTGACCACCCAGAGAGATTTGACTCCTGTCATCAGGTGTTGTGTAGAGAGGGTCTGTCTGGACGCTGCTACTGGGAGGCTGAGTGGAGTGGGGATAAAGGGGCTCATATAGCTGTGGTCTATAAAAGCATCAAGAGGAAAGGGAGGAGTGATGATGTCATAATGGGCTGTAATGCCAAGTCCTGGAGTCTGTTCTGCTCTCCTCACAGATACTCTGTCAGACACAATAATAAAGACACTGACATACCTGCCCCCTCCTCCGGCTCCAGAAGAGTAGGAGTTTACCTGGACTGGCCGGCCGGCACTCTGTCCTTCTACAGCGTCTCCTCTGACACACTCACACACCTGCACACGTTCCACTCCACATTCACTGAGTCCCTCTATCCAGGGTTTGGGGTTTATTATGACTCCTCAGTGTCCCTGTGCCAGATCACATGAGCTCCTCCTCCAACAGGTACGTCCACATGTCACCTGTACACTTTTCATTCTCTCCTTCCTTCTTTCCACTCCTCCCCTCTCTCCATTTTCCTTGTTTATTCTTCTCCTTCTTCTCCCTCCTCCTCCTCTTTCTGTTCCCTCCATCCCCTCCTTGCTCCTCCTCTCTCTGCTCCTTCTCCTCCTCCTTTTATTACTCTTCTTCTTTTTGCCACTGCTCCTCTCTCTCCTCCTCCTCCCTGTGTGTGTGGTGTGTGTGTGTGTGTGTGTGTGTGTGTGCATGTATCTGTGTGTTTGTATATGTGTGTATGTATTTTTTCCTTTTTGTGTGTATGTCTGGTCTGGGGTGTGTATGTGTCTGGTGTGTTTGTGTGTGTGTGTGTATGTTTGTGTGTGTGTGTGTGTGTGTGCGTGCGTGTATCTGTGTGTTTATGTGTTTGTATTTATGTTCTCCTTTTTCTTTCTTTCTCTCCTCCTCCTCCCCGTGTGGGTGGTGTGTGTGTGTGTGTGTGTGTGTATGTGTGTGTAGCTGTGTGTTTGTGTGTGTATGTATGTTTTCCTTTTTGTGTGCATGACTGTGTCTGTGCTGTGTGTGTGTGTTTTATGTCTGCTTTCTCTCTTCTCCCTTCCCCTCTGCCTTCTTTTCTTTCTTTCCATGTTCTCTCTCTTCCTCATCCCTCTATTTATCCCCACGCTCTTCCTGCCCTTTCTCTTCCCTCTCTCTCTCTCTCTCTTTCTGTTACTCTGTCTATTCTTCTCTTTTTATTCATCTTACTTCTCTGTCTTCCCCTCTCTTTTCTATTTTTACTCCTCTCTCTCATCCCTCCTTCCTTCTTCCTCTCCTCCATCTTTGACCTTCTTCCTCTTGTCTTTACTGCCCTCTCTCATCCTCTTTGTTCTTGTTTGTTAGTGTGTGTGTGTGTGTGTCTGTGTGAGTGTGTGTGTGTGTGTGTGTGTGTGTGCCCCACCCCATACTTTTACATAACAGCAACTCTGACTGCTCTGATCTGATCTGACAATCTTTGATGTGTGTGTGTGTGTGTGTGTGTTTGTGAGTGTGTCTGTGTGTGTGTGTGTGTGTGTGTGTGTGTGTGTGTGTGTGTGTGTGTGTGTGTGTGTCTCCTTCCCTTTCTCTCTCTTTCTTTCCCACTGCTCTCCATCTCCCTCTCTATCCCTCCTTCTCTCTCTCCCCATCACTGCCTGTCCCCCCCCGTTTATGCCTTTTTCTCTTTCTCTCTCTCTCTCTCACACACACACACTCAGACTCTCTCTCTCTCTCTCTCTCACACACACACACGCACACAGACTCTCTCTCTCACACACACACACACTCACACACACACACACACACACACAAACACAAACAATAATAAAGTCTCTGTTACCTGTTTAATCCCAGGCTCCAGAAGAGGAGTGAAGCTGTGAAGCAGTGTCCCCAGTGCCAGATCACATAAGCTGGGGAATATCAGAGTCACACTCTCCCACACACACACACACACACACACACACACACACACACACACACACACACAAATGTGTGATAAGATGTTCTGAAATACTCATGGGTGTATTCTGTTCATACATTTGATCATTAGTACATTTTGACACAGTATTTTTTCTATGTTGTTCTTTTCCTAAATGTCTTTGTGTGTAAAATGTTTATTATCCAGCTCTTCAGAGTGATGCAGCAGGTTTTGGACTTCAGAATCACGACTTCATTTCAGTGGTAGAATTTCACTGAAAGTGGAAGCAGAGACAGTTGATCAGCTGCATTCTAAAGAATGTTTGTTTCAAATTCAATGTGTGTTTTGAAGTCAATTATTTCTGTTTTAGCAGAAACCACAAAACAATACCACACACACACAAAGACATTCAGTATGTTTACCTTGTTTTGGTAAGTAGCTTTCTGATAATCAGGATAATGGATTGTCCACCAGTGACTAAAGGAAAATATGTCAGGACAAACAGGACCCTGATGAGAGGTGGAGGTCAATTTAATTTTGCTTAATCAATAACAGCATGAATATACGTAAAGCATAACATTTCTGAATAAAATGATCTAAATCTTTAATGTGATGGTTGTGTCTTCATTTCTTCCTCTCTCTGTGTGAGTGAGGGGGGTTAATAAGGGGGCATCTGTGGGGTATCTTTCCACTCCATCTCTGTCTGAGTGGGAGAAGTTCAGATTAGTGGAAGTACCAGTCAACTTGAACTCCCAACCCATTACATCAGTAGTTGTGAGTAGGTATCTGACAAACCTTCAGGATTATTTCCTTTGGTTTGTGATGTAGGAGATCAAAGCTGTCTGATTGTGCAGAGTTCATGTGTGTCTGTTGATCCACACAGGATGTGGGGAAGGGGGAGCATCTACTGGCAGTGGTCAGTCTTGATCCCTGCAGGGAGGGATGTGTGGTGGGTGTAGCATCTGCACCTCCCTGCCATGTCTGGATGCTTGTGGGGGTAGAGGATGGGGAACAGTGGGGTGGGGTGTGGGTGGGTGTGTGGGAGCATCTCCATCCCCCTGCCATGTCTTCTGAGGGGGCAGATAGTTTATCAGCAGCAGTGGGTCTCACACTGGGCAGCTGCTTCTAGTGTCCCTCAGCTCTCCCTGCTCATCACCTCTCTCCTCTCAGTATGGGGAGAAATCTCACAGCACTCTGATTCCCAAGCCTGAGAGAAATGATGACACACATGCCAACCCAGAGATTTTTTCTCCATAAAGGGAAGAAGAAAGAAACTAATTTAAATGTGAAATTTAGTAATTATGATTGTTGAACTGATGATGTAGTATCCATGTTTACATGTTTACAAGTTTGTGTGTGTGTGTGTGTGTACTCTCTTATGTTGTCTCTCTTGTCTCACCCCCCTCTTTCCCTCTATCTGTGTGTGTGTGTCTGTGTCTGTTTATGTGTGTGTGTGTGTGTGTGTGTGTGTGTGTGTGTGTGTGTGTGTGTGTGTGTGTGTGTGTGTGTGTATGTGTGTGTGTGTTTATGTGTATATGTGTGTGTGTGTGTGTGTGTGTGCGTGTATGTGTGTGTGTGTATATTTGTGTGTGTGTGTGTGTGTGTGTGTGTGTGCGTGTATGTGTGTGTGTGTGTGTATGTGTGTGTGTGTATGTGTATATGTGTGTGTGTGTGTGTGTGTGTGTGTGTGTGTGTGTGTGTGTGTGTGCACATTTGTGCGCGTATGTGTTTGTGTCTTTATCTCTGTCTCCTCCTCTCTCTTTCTGTCCCTCTCCCTTTCTCTACGCCTTTTTCTTCCTCCTTTCTTAATCCCCCCTTTCTTCCTCCCTGTTTCTCTCTCTACCCCTCTCTGTATTCTTCATCCCTCCTCCCTGTTTTCACTCTTTTCTACATTCCTCTATCAGTCCTTCTGATCCATTCTCATCCTTCTCTCCCTCTTTTTTGGTTCTGCTCCTCTACCTCTTTTTCTCCCTCCTCTCCTCCTTTCTCCCTCCTTCTTTCCACTTCTCCCCTCTCTCCATTTCCTTGTTTATTCTTCTCCTTCTACTCCTCTTTCTGTTCACTCCATCACTTCCTTGCTCCTCCTCTGTCACCCCTCTCTGTTTTTTTCCTGTGTGTGTGTGTGTGTGTTTGTGTATTCTCTCCGCTTTTTTGTCCCTCCCCCTTCTTCACATCTGTGTGTGTGTGTGTATGTGTGTGTGTGTGTGTGTGTGTGTGTGTGTGTGTGTGTGTGTGTGTGTGTGTGTGTGTGTGTGTGTGTGTGTGTGCTCCTCCTCCTACAGGTACATCCTGTCATCTGTTCATATAGTTTTCATACTCATGTGTGTCTCTGGGCGTTAACTCTTTCTCTGACTCCTCCTCTCTTTATCTTCCTCTCTTCATTTTTCTGCTCATTCTCTTTCTGTCTTTCTCTTCCTTTCTTTATGCCCCCTTTCCACCTCCTTTTCTCATTCATCTGTTTTATCCCTCCATCTTCCTCAATTTTACTCTCTCTCTCTCCCTTCTTCCTCTCCTCCTCCTCTTTTTCTCTTCCTCTGGGCCTCTCCTCTCAGTATGGGGAGAAATCTCACAGCACTCTGATTCTCAAGCCTGAGAGAAATGATGACACACATGCCAACCCAGAGAAGTTTTTATCCATAAAGGGAAGAAGAAAGAAACTAATTTAAATTTGTAATTTAATATATATTTAATATTATATTATGTGTGTATGTGTGTGTGTGTGTGTGTGTGTGTGTGTGTGTGTGTGTGTGTGTGTGTGTGTGTGTGTGTGTGTGTGCGTGTGTGTGTGTGTGTGTGTGTGTGTGTATGTCTGTCTATCTGTGTTTTTGTCTGTTTGTATGTTCTCTTTTTTGTGTGTGTTATGTCTGGTCGGTTGTCTCTCTCTCTCTCTCTCCCTGTCTGTGTGTGTGTGTGTGTGTGTGCGTGTGTGTTTCCACCTCCCTTTCTCATTTATCTGTTTTCCTTATCCCTCCATCTTCCTCATTTTTACTCACTCTCTCTCCCTTCCTTTCCTCCTCCTCTCTTTCTCTTCCCCTGGGCCCTCTATTCCTCTCCTCTTCCTTTCTCTTTCTTCACCCTCTTCTTCCTCTCCATTTCTTTCTTTTTTATGCTTCCTTATTTTTTCCTCCTTCTCTCTTTCTGTAGTTTTCTCATTTTCCTCCCTTTTGCTCTTCCCTGTATTTCCCATCCCTCCATTCTATTCTTTCTCATCCTCTATTCTATTCTTTCCTCTTTGACTCTTTCTTTCTCCCCCTCTCTCTGCCCCTTTTCTATTTTATTTCTCTCTGCCCTTTTCTTTTCCTCTTTTTCATCTCTCCATCTGTCTCCCTTCCTGATTTTCAGTCCCTTCAGCTCTTTCTCTTCTCTCTTCCCCCTCTGCCATCCTTTCTTTCTCTCCATGTTCTCTCTCTTCCTCATCCCTCCATCAGTCCTCCCCCCTTCTGTCTTTCTGCCCTTTCTCTTACTCTGTCAATTCTCTTCCCTGTCTCTCTCTTTCTCTCTTCTTCTCTTTTTATTCATCTTCTGTCTTCCCCTCTCTTTTCTATTTTTACTCCTCTCTCTCATCCCTCCTTCCTTCTTCCTCTCCTCCATCTTTGACCTTCTTCCTCTTGTCTTTACTGCCCTCTCTGTCTGTGTGTCTGTCTGTGTGTCTGTCTGTGTGTCTGTCTGTCTGTCTGTCTGTGTGTGTGTGCGCCCCCCCCCCTTACTTTTCCACAACAGCCTCCTTCTCTTTCTCTCTAACACACACACAGACTCACACACTCGCACATGCTCTCTGTCTCTCTGTTTCAAACACACACGCACTCTCTCTCTCTCACGCACACACACAATAATAAAGTCTCTGTTACCTGTTTAATCCCAGGCTCCAGAAGAGGAGTGAAGCTGATCTGTTCCACACTCCTTGTGGCCCCTCAGTGTCCCTCTGCCAGATCACACAAGCTGCAGGAACATCACAGTCACTCTCTTCTACACACACACACACACACACACACACACAAAAACATGATCTGAAATACTCATGGGTGTATTCTGTTCATACATTTGATCATTAGTACATTTTGACACAGTATTTTTTCAGTTGTTCTTTTCCTAAATGTCTTTGTGTGTAAAATGTTTATTATCCAGCTCTTCAGAGTGATGCAGCAGGTTTTGGACTTCAGAATCACGACTTCATATCACTGGTAGAATTTCACTGAAAGTGGAAGCAGAGACAGTTGATCAGCTGCATTCTAAAGAATGTTTGTTTCAAATTCAATGTGTGTTTTGAAGTCAATTATTTCTGTTTTAGCAGAAACCACAAAACAATACCACACACACACAAAGACATTCAGTATGTTTACTATGTTGAGTTTCTTACCTTGTTTTGGTAAGTAGCTTTCTGATAATCAGGATAATGGATTGTCCACCAGTGACTAAAGGAAAATATGTCAGGATGAACAGGACCCTGATGAGAAGTGGAGGTCAATATAATTATGCTCCCTTAATTAATCAATAACAGCATGAATATACATAAAGCATGTCTATTTTTTCCTGGCATAACATTTCTGAATAAAATGATCTAAATCTTTAATGTGATGGTTGTGTCTTCATTTCTTCCTCTCTCTGTCTGAGTGGGAGAAGTTCAGATTAGTGGAAGTACCAGTCAACTTGAACTCCTAATCCATTACATCAGTAAAGTACATATCTCACAAGTAAACAGGATTATTTCATTTGTGAGACAGGAAACTAGCCTGGTACTAAAACCAGCCCCTCATTCATTCTACATTTCTTTTCGCCCAGAGGGTCTGGCCTTTTGGTAGTGAGAAATTGTTGGAGGTGTATAAGTTTAAAAAGATTGGATCAGCCCTTGACTGATAGTATTCTAGCTCTATATTCACAAACCTCCCTCACAGAATTGTAAATGGGTTTATACAGCACTTTTCCACTCCTCAAAGCACTTTAATGTGCCTCACATCCCCCTATTTGCACACACACACTCACACCCATTCACAAAAAAACACTGGTAGTGGAGGCCGTCACGCAAGGTGTCAGCCTGCTCACCAGGAGCAGTTTGGGGTTCAGTGTCTTGGTCAAAGACTCTTGGACAGGGTCAGGAGGAGCTGGGCTCAACCCTGCAACCCCCTGTTTGGTGAACAGCACCTCTACCTCCAGAAATATAATACTATAGTTTTCACTATTGATAAAACACTAAACTCTATTCTCTGAATTAAATTCTCAAATGCCGAAACACATTTATTGAATCTCTTATGAGTCAAAAAACATGGACTATGTAGGTGCATTTTGCAAAACTCATTGTGGTGGACTTACAGTTTTTTTTGTTTGTTTTAATCGCTAACAAGCTTTTGTCTGATCATCAGCCTCATTTTCAAAACTCTAAATGTTGACACATTGCTCTTTTCACACTATATGCAGTCAATGAAACATAATGATGCATCTTTTATGTCTTATTTGAATATACTTGGCAGCGATTGCTATTGGCTGAGGCGGGGGACAGGGGGCAGGTCTTGAAGATGCTGGCAGCGGGTGCATTGTTGCTAGGGTGACCGTGGCTTGAGGCTTGTAGGACAGGCGGAGGCAACAGAAATGGCGCAGGAGGGGATGCTCTTGTTTCCATGACAACCTCCCTGCCAACAGTCCCTGTCTCGTTCTCCTCTCCCTCCTTCTGCCCTCCTCTTCCATTGGCTGTCCTGTCGAACCTCACCGTTGTTGTCGTCGTTGCCATGGAAACGTTGGGGCTGCTGACCGCACCTCCGCAGCTACAGAGCGTGCTCCATGTGTCCTGCTGGCCCAACTCTGACCCCAAAGACCCGCCCACCCCTCCACTGTCCCCGCCCACTTCCTGTTCATTGACATCGTCGTCATCAGAGTAGGAGGGGTCGGGGCTGACAGAGCGTGTGAGTCCTGTCCTGTCCTGTCCTGTCCTGTCCTGTCCTCTCCTGTCCTGTCCTGTCCTGTCCTGTCCTGTCCTGTCCTGTCATGTCCTGTCTTGTCCTGTCCTGTCCTGTCCTGTGCTGAGCTGTGCTGTCCGGTCCTGTCCTCTCCTCTCCTCTCTCTCTCCTCCTCTCCTCTCCTCTCCCTCTCCTGTCCTTTCCTGTCCTGTCCTGTCCTCTCCTCTCCTGTCCTGTCCTGTCCTCTCCTGTCCTCTCCTGTCCTGTCCTGGGCACTGTGTGTTCCTCCTCCTCTGAGTCTTGCCTGCTTAGCCTGTGCTTTGTCTGTCGTTCCTCGTGTTGGCCTGCAGGTGGAGCTGTGGTAGGGGGCTGAGCTTGTTCCAGTAATGGGCCTAATTAGTGGGGCTTTAAAAGCTCACTGGCTGGTGTTCTCTGGAGCTCCCTCACTGCTCTGGCCTGAAGCCCATTCATTCCCCCTTTCCCTTGTTGCACTACATTACAATGCTGAGTTACACCACACTCTTACTTGGCCTTATGTTTACTGACTCATGGAAATAGTTTGTTTGAGACATTTTTATTTTGTTTAAATTCAAAGTCGCCTGTTCTCCCATTTTCATGTCATGCTCACCCTGAGCCAAGTGGGTATGACACGCATCACACCCAAATCGTTTTAAAATAAGTGTCATTTTTTTCTATTATTATTAGTAGTATGTCATTCCTGTACCTGATGAGTACATTGCTGTGGTACAATAACTATTGTAACACATTTCCTTAAACTCATCCAGACACACAGACAGACAGACAGACAGACAGACAGACAGACAGGCAGGCAGAGAGATAGATAGATAAATGATAAATGATAAAAAATAACGTAAGAAATGGCTGTCAAACACCAACCTTAATGTCTTTAGTTTGCAGGAAGGAGCAGAAAGTCCCTTAAAGACAATAGTATAGTATAGTATATTGTTCTGACAGGAAATGTCTGGATCCAGCAGCTTATTCAACACAAATAACACCAATAGAAATGAGGAAATACAGATAAGAATAAAAGCAGTGATTCATAAAACTTGTCTGAGTACTGAAGAGTGATGAGTACTGAAGAGTGATGAGTACTGAAGAGTGATGAGTACTGAAGAGTGATGAGTACTGAAGAGTGATGAATACTGAAGAGTGATGAGTACTGAAGAGTGATGAGTACTGAAGAGTGATGAGTACTGAAGAGTGATGAGTACTGAAGAGTGATGAGTACTGCAAGAGTGATTCACAGTGCAGGTATATTAGTGACTGGAGGTAGTTAGTGAGAGGATGGTAGGTAGTTCAAGAGTGATTCACAGTGCAGGTATATTAGTGACTATACAAATAAAAGATGTGCAAAGATGCATTTGCAAGCAGCTAAAAGTATAAAGTGTGCAGGTAGATGGGTGAGGGCAGGTGTGAGTTTGTCTCCAGAGAGACTCTTCAGGTATTCAGGTGTTTGAATGAAATGTGTTTATTTCAGGTTTAGATGGAAAGCTGCTTCTGTGCTCTGTGGCTCTCACACATCATCTGCATCATATTTTCTCTTCAGACATGACCCAGGTGACCTTTCAGGGATACTACATATATGATAAGACTGTGTGTTTTATTTCACTCTTGTGCAAGAAAGGATTCAGTGGTAGCTCTGTTAAAAAGGACTTGGCAAACCACAGCCAGTAGTGCAGAACCTTCTGGAAAGGAATTGTGTGAAACAATTCAAATAAAAGGCAGTAAAATGTAAATAGTGTGGTAGTGGTGCAACAACAGTGAGATTGTGACCAACCCACTATATTCACAACAGGTGGATTTAGTGATGGTGAAATATCAGCCTTTCCACCAGCCAGGGGAATTCAGTGCCTCTTTGGTCTGTGTGCTGGATGTGTGTCCCACCAGTGCCAACCACAAGGAGGCCCAAGTGTGTGTGCATATGTGCGTGCACACGTGTGTGTGTGTGTGTGTGTGTGTTTGTTTGTCTGTGTCTCTGCTCTGTTTTCTTTTTTTCTCTCCTCCTCCTCCCTGTGTGTCTGGTGTGTGTGTGTGTGTGTGTGTGTGTGTGTGTGTGTGTGTGTGTGTGTGTGTTTGTGTACTCTTATGTTCTCCCCTTTTTTGTCCCTTCCCCTTCTTCAGCTCTGTGTGTGTGTATGTGTGTGTGTGTGTGTGTGTGTGTGTGTGTGTGTGTGTGTGTCCACTCTATTCTTTCTCTCTATTCTGTTCTTTCCTCTTCGACTCTTTCTTTCTCCCCCTCTGTCTGCCCCTTTTCTATCTTATTTCTCTTTGCCCTTTTCTTTTTCTCTTTTTCATCCCTCCATCTCTCTCCCTTCCTGTTTTTCAGTCCCTTCAGCTCCTTCTCTTCTCTCTTCCCCCTCTGCCATCCTTTCTTTCTCTCCATGTTCTCTCTCTTCCTCATCCCTCTATTTATCCTCCTCCTCTGCGTTCTTTCTGCCCTTTCTCTCACTCTGTCTATTCTCTTCCTTGTCTCTCTTTCTCTCTCTATCTCTTTCTCTCTTTCTGTTCTCTTTTTATTCATCTTATTTCTCTGTCTTTCCCTCTCTTTTCTATTTTTACTCCTCTCTCTCATCCCTCCTTCTTTCTTCCTCTCCTCCATCTTTGACCCTCTTCCTCTTGTCTTTACTGCCCTCTCTCATCCTCTCTTTGCTCTTGTTTGTTAGTGTGTGTGTGTGTGTGTGTCCCTCTCTATCCCTCCCTTTCTCACACACACACTCACACACACACACTGAGACTCTCTCTCTCTCTCTCTCTCTCTCACACACACACACACACACACACACAATAATAAAGTCTCTGTTACCTGTTTAATCCCAGGCTCCAGAAGAGGAGTGAAGCTGATCTGTTCCACACTCCTTGTGGCCCCTCAGTGTCCCTGTGCCAGATCACACAAGCTGCAGGAACATCAGAGTCACTCTCTTCTACACACACACACACACAAACACACACACACACACACACACACACACACACACACGCACACAAATGTCTGATAAGATGTTCTGAAATGTTCTGTTCATACATTTGATCATTAGTACGTTTTGACACAGTATTTTTTCTATGTTCTTCTTTTCCTAAATGTCTTTGTGTGTAAAATGTTTATTATCCAGCTCTTCAGAGTGATGCAGCAGGTTTTGGACTTCAGAATCACAACTTCATATCACTGAATTTCACTGAAAGTGGAAGCAGAGACAGTTGATCAGCTGCATTCTAAAGAATGTTTGTTTCAAATCCAATGTGTGTTTTGAAGTCAGTTATTTCTGTTTTAGCAGAAACCTCAAAACAATACCACACACCCACAAAGACATTCAGTATGTTTACTATGTTGAGTTTGTTTGATAAGTAGCTTTCTGGTAATCAGGGTAATGGATTGTCCACCAGTGACTAAAGGAAAATATGTCAGAATGAACAGGACCCTGATGAGAAGTGGAGGTCAATATATGTATGGTCCCTTAATCAATAACAGCATGAATATGAATATGTAAACCATGTCTATTTTTTCCTGGCATAATATTTCTGAATAAAATGTAAATAAATAAATAAAATCTAAGTCTTTAATGTGATGGTTGTGTCTTCATTTCTTCCTCTCTCTGTGTGAGTGAGGGGGGTTAATAAGGGGGCATCTGTGGGGTATCTTTCCGCTCCATCTCTGTCAGAGTGGGAGAAGTTCAGATTAGTGGAAGTACCAGTCAACTTGAACTCCCAACCCATTACATCAGTAGTTGTGAGTAGGTATCTGACAAACCTTCAGGATTATTTCCTTTGGTTTGTGATGTAGGAGATCAAAGCTGTCTGACTGTGCAGAGTTCATGTGTGTCTCTGTCTGCAGCTGCTGCTGTTGATCCACACAGGATGTGGGGAAGGGGGAGCATCTACTGGCAGTGGTCAGTCTTGATCCCTGCAGGGAGGGATGTGTGGTGGGTGTAGCATCTGCACCTCCCTGCCATGTCTGGATGCTTGTGGGGGTGGAGGATGGGGAACGGTGGGGTGGGTGTGTGGGAGCATCTTCATCCCCCTGCCATGTCTTCTGAGGGGGCAGATAGTTTATCAGCAGCAGTGGGTCTCACACTGGGCAGCTGCTTCTAGTGTCCCTCAGCTCTCCCTGCTCATCACCTCTCTCCTCTCAGTATGGGGAGAAATCTCACAGCACTCTGATTCCCAAGCCTGAGAGAAATTATGACACACATGCCAACCCAGATATTTTTCTCCATAAAGGGAAGAAGAAAGAAACTAATTCAAATGGTCTTTGCCTTTATCTTAGTAAAAGCACATTCAACTGCCTCTGTGTATGAAATGTGCTTTATGAATAAACTTGTCTTGCCTAGTCTTCTTGCCCTTACTCTTCTTCCTCCTCCTCTCTTTTCCCATTCACTCTTTCTATCATTCTCTAAAAATAGTGTTCTAAAAGAATCACAGAACAACATGCTGCTTTCGTCAGGTCGGTAGCTGTAATAATGTGTAAATGACAATACATAGCAAATGGAGCAAAAACATGGATATTGAATCTAGAGACTTCGCAATATATTTTTCTTCTTTTGTTACAGTCCGTTAATATGAGGCATCTTCTTTTACTGTAGGTGACAACAGAGTGAGTTCACATGACGTGCAGAAAGTCCATGCAGTGTTAAAAAGTCCTTTATCAACTCCTTGCCCAACTCATTTGCCGTATGTAGACCACAGCTCCACCTGCTGACCGACTAGAACATTACAACTGCACTCTGGCATTCACAACATTAAGCAGACCTAACCCAGTAGCCTGTATTAAACACACAACGGTTTGGACGCAAAATGCATCAACAAACGTCATATTTGACAGTCAAACAGTGTATCTCATAAAAATTCACTCCTTAAATTCAAAATGAAAGATATACATGAATAATAGTCATATTACCAAAACTACATCATAATACAGCAGTCGATGCTGAGTAGTGAACCACACTTTCCTACATGCTAGTACAGGATTGTTAATCGTGACTAGCAAAACCTTCGACTGAGAATTTAATATGTCTCGTTAGTTGCAAATACAACAAAATCTCTTCTTTAACGTCATTGCCATCTTAGTAAAACTTTCAAATACATGTTGCATACCTGAGGAGTGAAGAAACAGTGTTATAACACAATCACAGAACACAGTGCCGCTTTCGTCGGGTCGGTAGCTGTAATAATGTGAAGAAACAGCCCTTCCCTGCTGCAGCGTAGTCTCCAAACAGATAGCGCCATCTAGTGGCCATCAAATAAAACATACTCAAAATGGAAGTTAAAACCTTAGACATGCGCACTCATTTGTATTTTACTTTACTTTGATTTTTACTTTTGCTTCACTTATGAACTTATGAAATAAATCTGAAAAATAACATTGTACAATGACAAGATAGCCAATTCTACAATAAGAGAGCCTAACCAAAAAAACACTATTTGCTAAATCTTTCACCAAACAGCTTTTATCACCCATACTGCAGCAGAGGATGAAATATGTCTGACTTTATAGAATTGAGTCCACGGGGTCATTTGAAGTGTTGATGTTTAAATTTCAAACTTGTAAATATCTTTACATTTTGCCATCATTCTAGTCTGTATGCCTCTGAATAGTATCAACCTTACACCTTTTCTTCTTTTATAGTTAACTAGGTAGTTTAACTAGCTGTTGATCTGACTTAAAAATTTACTTTAGAAAGTAATATTATTTGATAACTTAAAGTGTAACTGCAAACCCCAAATATCCACTGATCTGCTGACTGAATGAAATTACTTATATGGGACGAAACACACTAATACTAGGGTTAATACTGACAAAAAAAAAAATTATGTTTCCAGACATAAACTGCATGTCATGGCCTTTTACATGTGAAAAATAGTTCCCCACACCATCTACAGTTTCAACTGTGCCACTACATTTGATGATGAAAATGACGACTGTGCCCTAAAAATACTCCATTAAGTCTTCTACTACATTGCTGGAGTTTAGGTATTGGGGAGAGTTTAGATTCTCTGAGCCCAATCATATAGTCCCATTGTCTTTTTATATCATTAAAAAGCTGATATGTTAAGATAAGTTAAGATAATCAGTAGCAAAGTAGCATCAACAACAAATCAGTTGTTGATCATCCTATACAAATCATACTATGGCCCACACATAGCCTAAGAAATTTGAACATGTTTGTGAACTGGGAACACTGTGCACATGAGCAGGCAGTGTGCATCAGATAGGCCTAACAAATAAGCTAAAATAAACTTTGGTAATGCAAGAAAAAAAGATTAGGAAGTTAACATTGTCACAGTCAGAGGTATATGGAGCCAGTAACTTCTGGACGAACCATGTTCGTCTCATGGTTACAACTTTGGTATTTCGGTGGTGTAGACAGAGAAAACAAGGGATCCAACAACTGACCCTTGAGATTTGAGGATGTGACATTTAGATTACTGTCCATTGTCAAAGGGTAGGCTTCACTAAAACAATGCATGAACAGTTCACTTTAGACTTTAGACTTAGACTTTAGTCATAGGCATGTCAGACTCTAATGATGTCATGGTTATTTCTGTAGTCAGTGCCAAAGGCTGATTAAGATAACTTTCAAAATTAAATATATCATGTATGTCAATAAAATTGAATGGATTTTGCTAGTGAGTGGCTGGTGGGATAAACTCCAAAGACGAAGCATAACAAGATAAATTTTCTCCTGTTTCTTGCACTCTACGTGTAGTCACTACAGTCCCATATTTTGAGAACAAAGAGGCCACGTCTCTCTATTGTTCCTGTCCTTCAGTTTCAGTTGCATATATTTTCTAAAGAGTCATTCAACTGCTTCTTGAGGACATGGACTAATTGTGTTATTGTGTTGTGTTATTGTGACTAATTGTGTTAATGGGGCATGTTGCACAGCCGAGCATTCAGAGTCAACTTTGTTCTTAACTTTCTTAGCCTACCATCATCCATGGGTAATTGGAATGACAGGAATGAACACGCCCACAACACAAGTAAATTCTAAGTTGCACCCTCATCCAGGTTTCAGGTGAAATGAAACTAGAAGTGACAGCTTCTTGTAAACTTTCCGATGAGTGTTTTTTTTCTCATCGGTAGCTCCTTGGCATTCAAGAGGCATCTAATGAGCTTACAGCATATATGGTATTTTCCAGATAGCGAAAGAGTAGCGGGCCGCCAGTGCCTTGCTATGTGGGATTATTGTTTTACTGAATGGCTGGAAAAGGACAGAGAGAAAGCCATCTGTATGCTCACAAGCATTAGTAATCTTTAGCTTATAGAGTCTGTGCCTATTTACTGTATGTCAACTCAATGCAACAGAACTGAGTTTTTTCTCAGTTCTTTCAATGACCCCTTCAATGCAAAATGCTTACAGAAAATGCTTCAATTAAATGCTTCAAGTTCCCCAAAGTATCAGTTGTTTTTTCCTTCAAGAGAGATCAATCAGTATATTTAAACAGAACTAAGAAATGAAGTAACGAAGAAACCATGTTTATTTAGTGTCTTGTCACTGTAAGTGTTTCTCTGCTGGTTTCCCTAAAGAGCACAAAAGACACTTTCATATCATATCACTATGGCTGTTTCTGAGGATGATTCTGGTGATATGAACAGCCTCCCAGGTTGGGATCTTGTCTTGGGTGGTAACTCACACCTTGATCTTCTTGGCTTGACTTGCATTGGAGGAGACTATGCAGCAATGCCTTGCAGATCTAATGTCTTGCTGGATTAGGTTACTAGTTTATTTGGATAGGCTTTGCTATGGTTTGTCATTTGTTGAGTAGCCAAACAGTTCAGTAAACTATTGCACCAAGTGGGTGTGATGGATGCAGAGTTGCACAATGTATTATGACTGTAATGCTGCCTATAGCCCTCTGTACATTCAAAGTTATTTTTTCTCGCAAACAGTTCATCTCAGCAACAAGTGATAATTTCACCTGTTATGATGGTAGGCCTATCTGTGTGACTAAACTCTGCGAGCAAATTTAACTGAGAGGAACAAATGTTCATTATTACATGGACTTAGGTGAAACAGGCTAGGGCAGATTTCTCGCGTGAGAAATAGAGGGTGTGAAATGGGCAGTGAAATGCGTGTGTAGTTAACAGCCCTGCGTGAGTCACTGACAATGAACGGACGCTTGATTTGTAGACTTGCTCACTTTCGCACCACATTCAAAGCTTCTCAAACAAATGAACAAACCAATGATTTTAATTAATACCTTCAGCACCAAAACTCTGCAGCTACTGGAGTCCTGCTGTTTATGATGCTGCAGAGTCTGCACCCGCCACGAGTCGTCAGACCTCTCCATTATCTTCAGGAAGTTTTTGGTTCCAGCAGAGCAAAACCAGTTTACTATCCAGCCAAAAATGATCATCTTAGATTTTATTACTTTAGAATCATAAATACCTCCAGTTGCGGAGAACTTTGCTTTCATAGTAGTCCTCATTTCCAATGGAATCTACCAGCATCAGGGTCAGCCTCATGGGCATGCTGACGATCTTAAAAACATGTAATTTAAATTCACTTAAGCAAAACAGTACAAATCTAGGGAGAAGACATACCACAAGAATCCAGTGCAGAGAAATTCACAGAGCACAACCAAATGTCCTCAACTGGAAATTTCATCTGTAGGATGTTTTACATAAAATTAAAAACAATATAAATTTACTTTACATCCACCAACTTTAGAATACATTCATTACCTTACTAAGAGTCCTGAACCTCCCTTAAAACAATGTCGTTGAAATAAGAGCACACATGTGGTGCAAAGGTTTCTGTTCAAAGCAAATATAAACACACTTCACCTTACTTGCCTTGTGTTTCAATTCAATTCAGTTTATGTATTTATTTATTTATACAGCGCCTTTTACAATAGTATTGTCTCGAGGCGCTTCACAGAAGGAGCACCCAAGAGCAACAGGGGCAAGGAAAAACTGCCTTATGTTCAGTTAATCTAGGAAGAAACCTTGGGCAGATCCACGACTCAAGGGGCTAACCCAACTGCCAGGGGTCATGGAGAAAAATTAAAATCAGTAGTAACCATGACAGACTATAAGTTGCCTACGGTTTTAGCTAAGGTTCATAATAGTTCACAATAGAGTATTATCCCACTTTTACAATACATGGTAGTCAGTCTATAGGTGGTTATCAGGAATTATGGCTGGACAATGTAGCAGCGGCCAGGCATAGTGACAAACTCAAAGGAATGAGATGGGTCATGGGGGTAACAGTAAGGGTCCATTTGACAACGCCATTGTGAGGGGGGGTCAATCACAAAGCCTCAGGAAGGGGAGTCGGGCCCAGCATCAGCGTCCAGGAAGGTCCTCTGTGATGGGGAGTCGGTCCTGACATGGGCCTCCCGTAGTGTTGGTTGTAGTCCACTCAGGAGGGGAGGGTGAGAGGAGTCTGCCGGAATGAGGCAGGGATGACACTCAGCAAAGATAATTGTGGACAGAGGAAAATAGTGAATTAGGCCAGGCTCACACATCAGAGAGAGAGAGAGAGAGAGCTGATGATGTTTCACAATGAGGCACTGTAGGTACGCATCAATTACCTAAAATTTGAGCAAAGGAATATTAATACATTGTGCTGTGTAAAACACTGCTACTAGCGACTAGTAATTAAGTGTGACTAAACTCTGCGAGCAAATTTAACTGAGAGGAACAAATGTTCATTATTACATGGACTTAGGTGAAACAGGCTAGGGCAGATTTCTCGCGTGAGAAATAGAGGGTGTGAAATGGGCAATGAAATGCGTGTATAGTTAACAGCCCTGCGTGAGTCACTGACGAGGAACGGACACTTGATTTGTAGAGTTGCTCACTTTCGCACCACATTCACATTTCCAGGGTATCAAAACTACACAGCTACAATGATACCAGCAAAAAAACAGAGAGTGGGAGAAGCGGGAACAAGTTTTACTCAGGACGATATTTTATGTGATCTCTGCACTGGGAAAGAAAAATCCAAAGCTGACAAGTACTGTCGGGATTGTGCGGTGTGCTATTGTGACCTTCACTACAACGAAAACCACAAAGATAAAACACACTCGCTGCTTGAAGGAGATGATCGAGTAGGCCTACAGGAGAGGATCTGCACCCAACATAAGATCCCCCTGGTGATGTTTTGTCGTACCGATCAAAAATGTGTCTGTATTCTCTGCAAGACGGATAAACACAAAGACCATGACATGGTGCCTACCTCTGCAGCAAGGCAAAATAAACAGGTATGGTTAATAATCTTATAGCCTACCTGGCATTTGTGTAACGTTAATCTTAACGTGTATCCGTTTGAGCAGACAGGTGTTCTGTCGAGTTGTCCTACATCCGCGAAACGTCCTACCGTAGGAAGAAATGAGAGACATGTCTGCCGAGCTGTGCTACTCTGTCAGAAAATCCTACCGTGCGCTTTCAGATTTTTTTTTTTTTTTTTTGCAAGTAGGACGCTCAAACACTGAGAATGTCAGAAATAAAACCTAGATATATGCATGACATTCTGACAGTTCTAATTACAAGTCAAAATATGCTTCCACACGTTCTGACAATTCAAATGATCCCTTCAGAATATGTTTCTGCAATGGTATAAGCATGTAGGACGTTCTGACCATTAACATTACCTCGTCAGAATATGCTTCAGCATTGATATAGGCAGGTAGGAAGTTCTGTCAATTAAAATTACCTCCACATAATATGCATTTATGTAAATATGTTCTGTTATTCAAACAAACCTAATTTGAGTATGTTTTTACATAGCCTTGATGTACTGAAGTAGTTTGTTCTAAACTAACTCCATATGGATGGATGGCTAAGGATGGGTCCCAAATAATGTATTTCAAACTGAACTTAAAAATTATATTTTAATTTAACAATTAAATGACATGGAAACTTACACACTGGTTAACCATTTACACATCAAGATTAACTTAATAACTATTACTACTATTTACATTGAATTGTACAACCCTCACAAATTCAACTGTTTGCAAATTCAAAATTATGACACTAAAATAAATTAATTTCAACTATGTACATTTACTACAAGTGTAGTCAGTTGGAGTGTGTATATACTTGGCACATTCAAAATGGGCCCATCTCAGGCATGTCCCACACTGCACCTAGAAATGCAAAAATACATTAAAACACAAATTGTGAACGTCATTACACCTATGACAAAGAATTTCCACCCAAAGAAGAAAACTTACTTCAGCACTTGCAACTACTTAACTTTCCAAACATGATTAAAAATAATTCTTATATAATTATCTTACCATTTCAATCATGCTGCGCTCAGCATCAGTGTCCAGCATGGAGCACACAACATATTAGTCATCTGAGAACAAAATGCACAATGACTAAAATTCTGTACTGTTCTATGGCAATGATGCAATATATGATATACATCATTCATAATATATGAAGCATGTCAATTCTATGTTACCCATGACCACATGGACAAGGCTGTGAAAAGACACGACTTTCAGCAACTTTATGTTGTAGGTGTTGAAGTCACAAAACTGTAGCTACAAACTATAAAAGCATCTCTAAACTTACCCCGATGTTCTAATAGGGTGCAGGCAATCTGCCTTCAGTATAGCAGGACAGCTTCAGCTGTGATCAGCACCCCCATTACTTCACCAGAGCAGATGTGCTCTGCAAACTTGTAATACTGTAATGTTTTTTGTATTCACATAGGTAGTCACCAAGGTTCAAAAAAAGAGCAAGGGAAATAATCTGTGCAGTTGTTCCACATCTTCAAAGCTTCTCAAACAAATGAACAAACCAATGATTTTAATTAATACCTTCAGCACCAAAACTCTGCAGCTACTGGAGTCCTGCTGTTTATGATGCTGCAGAGTCTGCACCCGCCACGAGTCGTCAGACCTCTCCATCATCTTCAGGAAGTTTCTGTTTATGATGCTGCAGAGCCTGCACCCGCCACAAGTCGTCAGACCTCTCCATCACCTTCAGGAAGTTTCTGGTTATAATGCTGCAGAGTCTGCACCCGCCACAAGTCGTCAGACCTCTCCATCACCTTCAGGAAGTTTCTGGTTATGATGCTGCAGAGTCTGCACCCGCCACGAGTCATCAGACCTCTCCATGTCCTCAACTGGAAATTCCATCTGTAGGATGTTTTACATAAAATTAAAAACAATATAAATTTACTTTACATCCACCAACTTTAGAATACATTCATTACCTTACTAAGAGTCCTGAACCTCCCTTAAAACAATGTCGTTGAAATAACAGCACACATGTGGTACAAAGGTTTCTGTTCAAAGCAAATATAAACACACTTCACCTTACTTGCCTTGTGTTTCACAATGAGGCACTGTAGGTACGCATCAATTACCTAAAATTTGAGCAAAGGAATATTAATACATTGTGCTTTGTAAAACACTGCTACTAGCAACTAGTAATTAAAACAAAAATAGCTTTTACCTCATCTGACAGCCACTCTGTTCCCTGCAGTGTTGTAAATGATGAGTCATACAACTTGTATGAACCAACCACTGCCTCCACAAGCCCGTCATCCTTTACAGCCCACAGCCTGTGTACTAAAAGAAAATTAGGATTAAGTTAGTTATGTCTACAGTGTTTTCTATAGAAATAGTTCAAGGCCAAAACCGAATAGGTCATTAACCTTTAAGGGAGCAAGGTTTTCAACATTTTATAAAAAAATGTGTTCCATTACAATCTGAGATTCCACATATTTTATGGACCCCAACATCCTTTAGAACTTGCATCCTCCTAACATTCACCCTTAAAGGTTAAACACAGACCAACTATTACAGGCGTTAACCTGGTATGATGGCAACAGATGACCAAACGGTCAAGAACATGTTTTTAAAAGGCCACCTTCTTCTTCTGTGCTGTTTTTGAAAGGATCTCAGGTGGAAACATAACATAACGTTGACTCTCAGCTTTTACAGATTCTCACAACTATTCAATTCAATTATATTTATACAGCGCCTTTTACAGGAAAGGTACAATCAGCAGTAACCATGATAGACTACAAGGTGTCCATGGTTTTAGCCAAGTATCATAATAGTTCCAAAATATTTTATTCAGCCACTAGGTGGCAGCATTGCACCACTTTTCCACACAGTTTTTCCAGTAGAAGGCCTCGGCGATGGGCGTTTTAGACACTGCAAGACAGTAGTTACCATAGTTACCAGTGTTCCTTTGCATAGAACAGAGAGAGGTTACCTGGAGGTTACCTATGACTGGGACAGGTGCAGGGGTCAGCAAGGTCACACGTGCACATTTCTTAGGACAGGGTGCTCCAGACACAGCAAAGCATTATGCTTAAAGGCAACAAAACCCAGTCCTGGGTTGCTCACCACATTGGGGCGGGGATCAACAGGCAACACCGTACTGTTAAGAGGATCCTATAATGGGCAGAGAACACTTATCTCCATAGTGCTGTACTCCCGGGGTGGCCGTCACAGTTGTAACTCCTCTGTTGAGTCCCACGCAGGCAGGAAGTTTGCGTTTGGGGGTTTGTTTAGATTAGTCGCTGGTCACAGTGGCTGGCTACTCAGGCTGTAATAGGTGCAATTCAAACACTGCAATCAGTGACACTCGTGAACTTCAAACTCACTTGTGTATCAGATGGAATGTACACGTCACAACGCTATAGCAATCGTGGATAGATTGTGCTTAAGAACAACCCCAGGTAGCCTGTCACACCAGTCACCCAAGCAGAGACAACAAAGCACTGTGACCCCACAGAGAGGTATAAACACTTAGCTGCCGTGGATAAATTGGAGCCTCTGCCACAAGCCAGCTGCTGCACTGCGGTTTGGTTTGGTTTGGTTCGGTTCGGTTCGTGTGTAACTTTATTTTGGGATATTATTAGCTTATTATTCTTTATTTCATTTCAAACCACACACACATACATAACCACATACACCTAAGCTCATTGATAATCATTCCTGAAATTAAAGTCTGTACCAATTTGTGCTCTGCTGTGCTGTGTTAACCTTGAAGCGCCAAGTATCGGACTGCATAATTATTGACTCCTTTGTGTTCTGACCGACCCCCAAGGGAGACACCTACCATAACTTTATCATTCACCATACAGTCAATCCCTTTATTACCCAAACCACAACCATTCAACAATTAGGGGTGATGGGTGGCAGTGTGAATAGGAAAAAACAAGAACTGGTGTGATCATAGGGTTGGCCATTGGAATAAAACAGACCACTGTTTCCTCCACTTTAGTTCAAGTATTTAAATTTAAAAATATATGGTTAACATGAGGTAACCAACACTTAAATGTAACATACTCATGTCATTGAATGGCCCCAGCACTAATAGTCCCAGAGTTTCTGGCCTTCAGGAATGCTGTGATCTAATTACAATTCTAGTTATCCATTCATCATTTGTTTGTTTGTTTGTTTGTGTTTCATTCACACAGACACACTTGGTGGAGAAGCAGAGGAGGTTCCATCAGAGAATCCAGGAGAGAGAGAAGGAGCTGCAGGAGCTGAGGAAGGCTGTGGAGACTCTCAAGGTGAGTAGTGACTGACCACCACTGGAGAGAACAACAGCTGACCGCCATGTTGGAGCTCAGACAGAGTCAGGTCTCTCCTCCAGTCAGTCAGGGAGGAGTCTGAGATGCTGAGATACTTCACTCTTCCTCCCAGACACACTGGAGGGGACAGACTGAGGAAGACATAAATGCCAAGTGCCAGGAAATGTCTTATTACATCATTCAAGAGCAATTATCCAATTTTGAACACACTTCATCATCATGTGTCTTCAACACTATTGGGCCTTGTTTTCTTTTACTTCAGGCCAAACGTGATTTGTTTTTGTCTTTATAACTATTTCCAAAATGCTTTCTTGCCTTAATGAACTGACCCAGAGGCGTCAGACTGTCTTAGTGGGGATGGGCCTTTCTGAATGAGCTGCTTTATAGTGTGTGTCCACACTAGGCTGATGGTCGAATGGTGCAGAGTTGTGCCTGTCTGTGGCCAAAACGTGAGCTGTATGAATAGTGTGGCTGATATCTGTAGACCTCTGCAAGCTAGTTTGGTGATTTAGCTGTTTAGTCGTATCATGGCCAGCTCAGTGTGCAAGCACTATTACATAGACTCCTCCACTTTGTGTGTCTCTCCTGCCAGAGCTCTGCACAGACAGCAGTGGAGGACAGTGAGAGGATCTTTACTGAGATGATCCACACCATTGAGAGAAGGCGCTCTGAGGTGAAAGAGCTGATCAGAGATCAGGAGAAGGCTGAGGTGAGTCGGGCTGAAGGACTCCTGAAGCGACTGGAGCAGGAGATTGCTGAGCTGAAGAGGAGAGATGCTGAGCTGGAGCAGATTTCACACACAGACGATCACATCCATTTCCTCAAGGTACAGCTGTTGACTGACTGTTTGTGCACAAAATGTTTTCAAATCAATTTGAAGTTATACATTTATTATTAGTATTTTAAATCTCAGTATTTTAAATCTCTCTCTCTCACACACACAAACACACTTCTTCATTTAGACCTTCCAGTCAGTCAGTGAGTCTAAAGACTTACCTGCCACCTGTGTGAACCAAAGTCTCTTTTTTGAGGCTGTGAGGAAGTCTGTCTCCACACTGAAGGAGCAGCTGGAGAATCTCTGCAAGCAGGAAGTTATCAAGACTTCTGGAGCTGGTTGGTCACATTCCTGACTGAATATGTTTGGATATTTGTCATTAACTCTGTTATGCCTGGGTTGTAAATTTCTGGAACTTTTATTGCCAGTGCTGGTATCTCAACATATCCCATAATGTACATGTAACTCTGAATGTCAGAGAGACTCTGAAGGTGTTTCTCCATGTTTGCTTGTGTGTGGGAAGAGAACTGATTTGTCTTTATGATGCAACAAGCTGGAAACTCATAGGGCCCTATCATGCCGCGGCGCACTGTGCATTCGCGACATGCGCATGATGTCATTACTATTCTGTGCCAGCGCATCGTTCATTTTTTCAGGCCAAAAATCACGTTGTCTAGATAGCAGATGACACTGCGCCGTCACGGGTGTGTCAGCGAAAAGAAGAGGCGTGGTCTGGAGCAAAGCGTGCCAGATGCTATTATAAAGACGCAAAAATTAAATCCGCCAGTGACCAACAAAACCCTGGTCTGTCGTCAGTTGCGCATTGCTGAGAAGCTATTTTAGGGGCGCACAGCACTTTGGGATATGAAAGCATGCACAATGCACACACACCCTGCTTCTCTCATCAGCAGGAGCGCGCAGCAGTGTTTATACAAAAGTTAATCATGTGGAGAAAACAAATATGGAGTCCCTGGAAATATGAAATATAAATGTACATCACATATATGAGAATGTTATTAATTTATAATATCGGTGGTGAGGGTAGATGCAGCAATATCTTCTGCAGGCGTCAGCTCCACGCTGTCTGATGGACCTCCACCTCCCGTTTGTTTTTGATTTTTTCTTTGCGTTGAAAGCTTTTGTTTCCCCCATCTTCTAACATCATTGTACCGCTTTCGGCACTGTTGGGATGTTCTTTCTTTTCCAAAGGCGGAGGACACAACTGTCTTCCGGGTAAATTCACCATCATAATAGCAACACACCATGGAAAATGCGCTGCTGGCTTTTAAAGAGTGTATATGAGAGTATAAATCCTGATTGGTTAATTGGATGTTACGCCCAAAACACACCCATGACTAATGAAGTACTTTAAGACCAACCCTTTTGAACCATGCGCCTGGCGCAATGTTCGCTTTTCCCGCTGTCAAAATACCAAATTGTGTCGGGAACGCCCCCAAAGCAACTTGCGCGACAGACTTTAGACAATGCGCATACGATTGTGAAAATAGAGCCCATACTGTCAAACAACAAGAGATTTTCATTTCACTGACATTAGAAGAACCTCTTCCATTCTGCACTGTTGACATTTACACATTTTTTCCAAATCAATAGTGACTCAAGTCCAGGATGTTTTGCCTTCAAAGCCACCAACAACCAGAGTGGAGTTTCTACAATGTGAGTTTGTCAAAACTGTGTTTGTTTTGTTATGTCTGGTCAGCGTGTGTGTGTGTGTGTGTTTGTGTGTGTGTGTGTATTGTGTATCATGTGTCATGTCTGGTCTGTTGTGTGTGTGTGTGTGTGTGTGTGTGTGTGTGTGTGTTGTGTATCATGTGTCATGTCTGGTCTGTTGTGTGTGTACTTTTGGGTGTGTGTGTGTGCTTGCATGCATGTGCATATGTGCGTGTGTGTGCCATTGTGGGTGTGTGTGTGTCCATGTGTGTGTGTGTCTCTCATTCTCTCTCTGCCCTCCTTTTGTGTGTGTGTGTGTGTGTGTGTGTGTGTTTGTCTATGTGAGAACTAATCTCTCTCTTCATCTCTTGTTTTTTCTCTTTTGACTCCCTCCATCTCTCCTCCTGCTCTTACTCTGTTTCCTCCATCTATTCCTCTTCTCTCTTTCTCCTCCTACTCTTTCTGTCTCCCTCCATCTCTTCCCCTCCTACTGTGTGTGTGTGTGTGTGTGTGTTGTGTGTCATGTCTGGTCTGTTGTGTGTCTGCATGCGTGTGCATATGCGTGTGTGTGCCATTGTGGGTCTCTGTGTGTTTGTTATGTCTGGTGAGCGGAGTGTGAGCGTGTGCTGTGTGTGTTTGTGTGTGTGTGTGTGTGTGTGTGTGTGTGTGTGTGTGTGTGTGTGTGTAAATTGTGGGTCATGTCTGTTCTGTTGTGTATGTAAGTTTGTGTATGTCTGTGTGTGTGTGCATATGTGCGTGTATGTGTGTCTGTGTGTGTGTGTGTGTGTGTGTGTGTGTGTGTGTGTGTGTGTGTGTCTGTCTCCGTGTGTCTGTGTGTGTGTGTGTGTGTGTGTGTGCCTGTTTTTAGGGAATTAGCCTAATTATTTATTATATATTTTATTTAGTGTAGGGCCTACGTCTCCAATACACCACCAGCTATAAAACTCTAACCAAACCACCTTAGTGCAGGTCAGTTTGGTTGAATAGTAGGTCTACACATCAGCAGCCTTTGGTTGGTTTATTACTGTAATAACACCCCCATCCAGAGCCAGAGGACAGCTCCATTAAAAAGTTAAGTCGTCTCTGTCCATTGCCAGTCACTGAAAGTAGGTGACGGGGTCGAGAGCTGCATGCAGGAGACAGAGAAAAACTCAATTCTGGCAGCCCTAAATTCATTAAGTTATTTGCTAATTTTGGAAAGGTTTCAGTTGATGTCATTTCTGTTTTTATTACTGATTTCATTTTGAGGATAAACTACAGAAAAATGCTAAATTCTAAATGCTAAACTAAATTCTGGCCGCCCTATTTGCTAATATGGGCAGGGTTTAATTCATCTTCTCCTCTGTCTGTCTCTTTGTGTGTGTGTGTGTGTGTGTGTGTGTGTGTGTGCATGTGTGTGTGTGTGTGTGTGCGTCCATGTTCTGATGAGGATGTTTCTCTCCTCTCCTCTTGTCTGCAGATGCCTGTAAACTCACACTGGACCCAAACACAGCACACAGACATCTCTCTCTCTCTGAGGGGAACAGAAAGGTGACGTGTGTGTTTGAGGTGCAGTCGTATCCTGACCACCCAGAGAGATTTGACTCCTGTCTTCAGGTGTTGTGTAGAGAGGGTCTGTCTGGACGCTGCTACTGGGAGGCTGAGTGGAGTGGGGGTGATGGGGCTGATATAGCTGTGGCCTATAAAAGCATCAAGAGGAAAGGGAAAAGTGATGATGTCATAATGGGCTGGAATGCCAAGTCCTGGAATCTGTTCTGCTCTCCTCACAGATACTATGTCAGACACAATAATGAACTCACTGACATACCTGCCCCCTCCTCCGGCTCCAGAAGAGTAGGAGTTTACCTGGACTGGCCGGCCGGCACTCTGTCCTTCTACAGCGTCTCCTCTGACACACTCACACACCTGCACACGTTCCACTCCACATTCACTGAGCCCCTCTATCCAGGGTTTAGGGTCTACTCCTTTGTTTCCTTTTGCTACTCAGTGTCCCTGTGCCAGATCACATCCTAATCATGTGAACAGGTACGTCCTCCTGTCACCTGTTCATACACTTTTCATGTGTGTGTGTGTGTGTATGTCTGTCTATCTCTCTATGTGTGTGTGTGTGTGTGTGTGTGTCAGGTCATATGAGCTCCTCCTCCTACAGGTACATCCTGTCACCTGTTCATACAGTTTTCATACTCATGTGTGTCTGTGTGTGTGTGAGTGTGTGTGTGTGTGTGTGTGTGTGTGTGTGTATGTGTGTGTGTTTGTCAGGTCATATAAACTCCTCCTCCTACAGGTACATCCTGTTCATCCAGTTTTCATACTCATGTGTGTCTTTGGGTGTCTCTTTCTCTGACTCCTCCTCTCTGTCTCTGCCCCTCTTCATTTTTCTGCTCCTCCTCTTTCTGTCTTTCTCTTCCTTTCTTTATGCCCCCTTTCCACCTCCCTTTCTCATTTATCTGTTTTCCTTATCCCTCTATATTTTACTCACTCTCTCTCCCTTCCTCTCCTCCTCCTCTCTTTCTCTTCCTCTGGGCCCTCTATTCCTCTCTTATTTCTTTCTCTTTCTCCCCCCTCTTCTTCCTCTCCACTTCTTTCTTTTTTTTATCCTTCCTTTCCTCCTTCTCTCCTTCTGCACTTTTCTCATTTCCCTCCCTTTCTCTCCCCTCTGTCTTTCTCATCCCTCCATTCTATTCTTTCTCATCCTCTATTCTGTTCTTTCCTCTTTGACTCTTTCTTTCTCCCCCTCTTTCTGCCCCTTTTCTATTTTATTTCTCTCTGCCCTTTTCTTTTCCTCTTTTTCATCCCTCCATCTGTCTCCCTTTCTGATGTTCAGTCCCCTCTTCTCTTCTTTCTTCCCCCTCTGCCCTCCTTTCTCTCTCTCCATGTTCTCTCTCTTCCTCATCCCTCCATCAGTCCTCCCCCCTTCTGTCTTTCTGCTCTTTCTCTTACTCTGCCAATTCTCTTCCCTGTCTATCTCTTTCTCTCTCTCTCTCTCTCTCTCTCTCCCCTCTTCTCTTTTTATTCATCTTCTGTCTTCCCCTCTCTTTTCTATTTTTACTCCTCTCTCTCAACCATCCTTCTTTCTTCCTCTCCTCCATCTTTGACCCTCTTCCTCTTGTCTTTACTGCTCTCTCTCATCCTCTTTTTGTGTGTTTGTGTGTGTATGTGTGTGTGTCCCTC
The DNA here is from genome assembly GCA_027481765.1 of Tenualosa thibaudeaui. Classification (NCBI taxonomy): domain Eukaryota; kingdom Metazoa; phylum Chordata; class Actinopteri; order Clupeiformes; family Clupeidae; genus Tenualosa; species Tenualosa thibaudeaui. The sequence goes on along the minus strand of JAIFZK010000121.1, from coordinate 37,627 downwards.
TCTATCCCTCCTTTTCTCTCTCTCCCCATCACTGCCTTTCACTGCCTTTCACACACACTTCTCTCTCTTTCTCTCTCTCACACAGATACACACACACAAACTCACATACACACTCATACACTCTCTCTCTCTCTCCGCCTTCTTCTCTTTCTATTCATCTTACTTCTGTCTTCCCCTCTCTTTTCTATTTTCACTCCTCTCTCTCCCCCTACCTCTCTCTATTCCTCCCTCTCCCTCCCCACTGCTCTCTATCCCTCCTTCTCTTTCTCTCTAACACACACACACACACACACACACACACACACACACACACACACACACACACAATAATAAAGTCTCTGTTACCTGTTTAATCCCAGGCTCCAGAAGAGGAGTGAAGCTGAACTGTTCCACACTCCTTGCGGTCCCTCAGTGTCCCTGTGCCAGATCACACAAACTGCAGAAACATCAGAGTCACACTCTCCTACACACACACAGACACAAACACACACACACACACACACACACACAAATGTCTGATAAGATGTTCTGAAATACTGATCATACATCTGTTCATACATTTGATCATTAGTACATTTTGACACAGTATTTTTTCTATGTTGTTCTTTTCCTAAATGTCTTTGTGTGTAAAATGTTTATTATCCAGCTCTTCAGAGTGATGCAGCAGGTTTTGGACTTCAGAATCACGACTTCATATCACTGGTAGAATTTCACTGAAAGTGGAAGCAGAGACAGTTGATCAGCTGCATTCTAAAGAATGTTTGTTTCAAATTCAATGTGTGTTTTGAAGTCAATTATTTCTGTTTTCTATTATTTCTGTTTTAGCAGAAACCACAAAACAATACCACACACACACAAAGACATTCAGTATGTTTACTATGTTGAGTTTCTTACCTTGTTTTGGTAAGTAGCTTTCTAATAATCAGGATAATGGATTGTCCACCAGTGACTAAAGGAAAATATATCATGACTGGTGGTCAATATAATTCTGCTCCATTAATTAATCAATAACAGCATGAATATATGTAAAGCATGTCTATTTTTTCCTGGCATAACATTTCTGAATAAAATGATCTAAATCTTTAATGTGATGGTTGTGTCTTCATTTCTTCCTCTCTCTGTGTGAGTGAGGGGGGTTAATAAGGGGGCATCTGTGGGGTATCTTTCCACTCCATCTCTGTCTGAGTGGGAGAAGTTCAGATTAGTGGAAGTACCAGTCAACTTGAACTCCTAATCCATTACATCAGTAGTTGTGAGTAGGTATCTCACAAGTAAACAGGATTATTTCATTTGTGAGACAGGAAACTAGCCTGGTACTAAAACCAGCCCCTCGTTCTACATTTCCTTTCACACAGAGGGTCTGGCCATTTGGTAGTGAGAAATTGTTGGAGGTGTATAAGATTAAAAAGATTGGATCAGCCCTTGACTGATAGTATTCTAGCTCTATATTCACAAACCTCCCTCACAGAATTGTAAATGGGTTTATACAGCACTTTTCCACTCCTCAAAGCACTTTAATGTGCCTCACATCCCCCTATTTGCACACACACACACACTCACACCCATTCACAAAAAAACACTGGTAGTGGAGGCCGTCACGCAAGGTGTCAGCCTGCTCACCAGGAGCAGTTTGGGGTTCAGTGTCTTGGTCAAAGACTCTTGGACAGGGTCAGGAGGAGCTGGGCTCAACCCTGCAACCCCCTGTTTGGTGAACAGCACCTCTACCTCCAGAAATATAATACTATAGTTTTCACTATTGATAAAACACTAAACTCTATTCTCTGAATTAAATTCTCAAATGCCCAAACACATTTATTGAATCTCTTATGAGTCAAAAAACATGGACTATGTAGGTGCATTTTGCAAAACTCATTGTGGTGGACTTACAGTTTTTTTTGTTTGTTTTAATCGCTAACAAGCTTTTGTCTGATCATCAGCCTCATTTTCAAAACTCTAAATACAATTCACAAACCATCCACCTATTCTGGCCATACGGTTGACACATTGCTCTTTTCACACTATATGCAGTCAATGAAACAAAATGATGCATCTTTTATGTCTTATTTGAATATACTTGGCAGCGATTGCTATTGGCTGAGGCAGGGGACAGGAGGTGGGTCTTGAAGATGCTGGCAGCGGGTGCATTGTTGCTAGGGTGACCGTGGCTTGAGGCTTGTAGGACAGGCGGAGGCAACAGAAATGGCGCAGGAGGGGATGCTCTTGTTTCCATGACAACCTCCCTGCCAACAGTCCCTGTCTCGTTCTCCTCTCCCTCCTTCTGCCCTCCTCTTCCATTGGCTGTCCCGCCGAACCTCACCCTTTGTGTCGTTGTCGTTGCCATGGAAACGTTGGGGCTGCTGACCGCACCTCCGCAGCTACAGAGCGTGCTCCGTGTGTCCTGCTGGCCCAACCCTGACCCCAAAGACCCGCCCACCCCTCCCCTGTCCCCACCCACTTCCTGCTCATCGTCATTGTCGTCATCAGAGTAGGAGGGGTCGGGGCTGACGGAGCGTGAGAGTCGCTGCTGGAGCTGCATGAAAGCCCGCCTCATCATCAAGGCTCCGCCCACCAGGGCGCTGTGGGAGGGCGCAGCACTTAACAACCGGTTAATGAGTGACAGGTTAGGGTTCTAACCCCCTTGGCGGTTCCGTTCCTCCAGGTTCTCAGCGATCTCCTCCAGCGGCTGGAAATGCATCTCCTCTTTTGGGATACTAGAGAGAGAACAGAGGAGGGGAAAGAGAGATACAGAGATAGAGGGATAGAAATAGAACAATGGATGGAGGGAAAAATGGTGATGGAGGAGAAGGGGAGAGGTTGGATTGAAAGAGTGGGGTTCAGAGAGATAGAGAGAGCAGAGGAACAAGGACGAAAGAGAAAAGAGGGGACACAAGGAGAGGTGTAGGGATGGAGTGATGAAGAGATGAAAGGAGGGAGATGGAGGGGAGGGAATAGAAAGATAGAGTGGGGGAAAGATAGAGCCGCCTTTTCTGCCATCTCTCATCTTCACTGCTCTACACTACGGGAAGAAGAGAGAGGGAGGGATGGAGGACGGGAAGAAGAGAGAGGGAGGGATGGAGGACGAGAGGGAAGGAGAGAGGAGGGGTGGAGGACAAGAGGGAAGGGGGGGGTGGAGGACAGGAGGAAAGGAGAGAGGAGGGGTGGAGGACGAGAGAGAAGGAGAGAGGGAGGGGTAGAGGACAGGAAGAAAGGAGAGAGAGGGAGGGGTGGAGGACAGGAAGAAAGGAGAGAGGAGGGGTGGAGGATGGGAGGGAAGGAGAGAGAGGAGGGTTAGGGTTAGGGTTAGGGAATAGAAAGATAGAGTGGTGGAATAGAGTGGGAGAGAAGGATACAGAGATGAGGCCGAGAAAGAGAGAAATGATGAAGTGTGTGTGTGTGTGTGTGTGTGTGTGTGTGTGTGTGTGTGTGTGTGTGTGTGTGTGTGTGTGTGTGGTGGCTCATGGGCTGTTATACTCCACTGTTGCCACAGGAGGGAGCCTGTTTGTCTTTAGGGAAGGCCAGAGTTCCAAACTGAGAAATGCCTGTACTGAGGAGAGTTTACCACCAGATGGTGCTTAACTAGAGCACTGTGAACATACAAAATGAGAAGGAAATGTGACTTTTTTCCATGGCAGACATAACTATGCAGATTACAGTAGTGAATTAACCATTTTCAAACAGTTTTGTACGTTTGTAACAGACTGAAATTTGATGCAAAGCCAGACTCAGTATGAGTTTGCATGTTACCCAAATGACAACATGAAACTGAAACAGGCTTGACTGCATATGCTACTGAGTGTCTTTGTGGAAGGTGCTGTTTGAAAGTGCACCTTGGCCAAGGCTGCACACCCTTATCAACCCAAGGTGCCATTCCAGTGACGTCATTGTATCAGAAGGGCCTGAGTGGACTTTGGTCAAACTCATTCTACAGCCTAAATACACTTTGCATTGTCAAACAGCTTTGGCAAAAGTGTTTAATTTCCATTTTTTCCAAAATTATTCAAGATATTGAATTTCAGTTAAATTAGCGGAGCTCTAGAATATAATATAACAGGGTTCTGGATTGATTCACATGGCATTTGTCCTTTAAAAATCTGTTTCTTTCTCTTTTTTACACAAAGGGAAAGAGAATTGCTACAAACTGGTTGGTGTTAGATATCAGTGTGTTCATAATTGCTTAATGGACTTAGCATTAGCAAACACTTGACACAATAGACCATTTTATACACACTACTCAGTTAGCACCATGAAATAGGACTTTTAATTTGGCACTAGGACATGGGGTCATAGTTGGGGATGGGCAGGTGCACTATGATCCTGTCTGGCCCAGGATAGAAATAGAACAATGGATGGAGGGAAGAATGGTGATGGAGGGGAAGGGGAGAGGTTGGATTGAAAGAGTGGGGTTCAGAGAGATAGAGAGAGTAGAGGAACAAGGACGAAAGAGAAAAGAGGGGACACAAGGAGAGATGTAGGGATGGAGTGATGAAGAGATGAAGAGATGAAAGGAGGGATATACGGAAAGAGAGAGAGAGAGAGAGAAAGGAGATGGAGGGAGTAGAAAGATAGAGTGGGGGAAAGATAGAGCCGCCTTTTCTTCACTGCTCTTCGTGTGTGTGTATGTGTGTATGTGTATGTGTATCTGTATGTGTGTGTGTGTGTGTGTGTGTGTGTGTGTGTGTGTGTGTGTGTGTGTGTGTGTGTTTGTGTGTGTGTGTGTGTGTGTGTGTGTGTGTGTGTGGTCTCACGTCAAGTTGAAGGTGGAGCCCTGAAAGGATGGCTTCCTGAGCACGGAGAGTGTGGCGGCCTTGTAGGGAGGTCGGGGGTTGGAGTCATTCCAGTAGCGATCTCTCTCCAGCACTGGCAGATCACCAAACATCTCATCTACTGCCATCATAGACGCCTGCACACACGCACACACACACACACACACACACACAAACACACATAGACACACACACACACACACACACACACACACACACACACACACACACACACACACACACACACACACACACACACACACACACAAATAAGTCAGACTACTGCCAACTACTGGCTCTGTCTCATAGCAAAGCTCATGCTGAGAGATATTCCAAAGACCCATATACAAAGGCCACATGAAAAGTCACAAAATGAGAGAAAAAGTCTAATAAATATGAAAGGCAAAACCTCATAATGAGGAAAAATACAGCAAACAAACACTATCCTTCTGGTAACTGGCCAGAGTAATAGGCTCCTGTAGGCCCTGGCTGGGCTTTCACATGTCTCCACCTAGTGGTCATTTCAGCAAAGTGCAGCCCAGAGGTGCCTCTTATTTCCAGCTTCTGCTTACCACTGGCTGTTCTCACTGCTGACTGTTGGCTTCATAGTCCATCCTGAACCTCCCTCCCTACAATTATATTGCTGAGCTCTGCTCTCAATCAGAATAGCACCATTCATTTACACTTAGCATTAATATGTTGTTTTCAAATCCAATTTAAATATGCAGTTAAACAGTTAAATATGCAAATAGTTAAATAAAACGTCAATGAATGACAGAACAAAAATACACCTTCACACTTTCAGTTTCAGATTGCTAATAAAATATTAAAACCTTAAACCTTAGTGCTGGCTTTTCTACTTTATTTTTAAATGAAATAAACTTGAAGGTAAATGTGTACACAACTAGTTTACCTGTGGGGAAGCCAGAAACCAAAATGGCTACTTGTGTGTGCAGAAAAAAAGTGTGTTGCAGGGAAGATGGCGGCTGCCTTCACCACAGTAATACGGCACCGATGGAAAAGATGGAGAGATGTCCTCAATGTGACATGTTGAAACACAGATGATGGATGCTCTTCATAGCCCACACAACTGAGGTTCAGTGTACAGCTGGACAGGCAGGAGACACGCTGATAGGCCACCCTTGCAAAGTCCACAGCAAGTCACTCGTTCTTGATCCTTAGAGAAATTCATGCTCTGATTTTAAACCCTCTTTGATTTGTAACACACACAGCACACAGTGAACACACACTCAGCAGGGGTCAGCATGTAAAAGAGCATCTGTCACATCATACAGATGTGGGGGATCAGTTTCAAATGTTTCCTCAGAAGTGGACCAAACATTGTCCATTCAGGTGTGCACAATGTGTGTGAAGTGTGATTACATGGGAGTCATAGAAGTGGACCAAACATTGTCCATTCAGGTGGCACCGTTTGAGCACTTTGCACACACACACACACACACACACACACACACACACACACACACACACACACACCTCACTTATGCGATCATATGAGGATTTATCTCTGATTTTGGGTTCTTTGTTCATTCATTCATTCATTCATTCATCCATCCATCAATCCATCCATCCATCCATCCATCCATCCATCTCTGGCCCTCTGCAGTATCGTACATCAGCATCACCACAGCAGAAATCAGCCAATGAAAGAGACCCGTTAGATGAGCTCTGCATGTCTGCAGGAGTTGGAGGTTGATGACTTGCATGACATCACTATCCCACAATTCCATGGGGTTTAGTGCCTTTGGTACAACATGTCTGACATAATATTATAGGATGGCAGTACTTCTTTAACACACTGTGATCATCCAATCATATCTGGACGACTTGGAGCCTGTGAGCTGCATGACATCACTATCCCACAGTTCCATGGGGTTTAGTGCCTTTGGTGTGGCATGTCTGATGACTGCAATATTATATGGGTGTGTGTAAATTAATTATGACGCTTGTATAAAATATATTAAACTGTAATTAAAAAGATGGGAGACCAGGTTGCAACATGTCAAATGTTATTTTCTCTTGTATGAGGACCACAATAAATAGCCTGCTGTATATTACAATAAAGCTGAAAATAAAACAAAGGATTTTTGTTGTCAAAATGACTTGGACCAGAGTATTTACAGAGACACTTCTATGACACAGGAATGTAAATTTGTTGTCTTATTTTTTCCTTTAAATGAGACAGATTTGATGAATAAAACCTTGAAATAATATTGTTTCCAACACTTGTGTGTGTGTGTGTGTATGTGTGTGTGTGTGTGTGTGTGTGTGTGTGTGTATGTGTGTGTGTGTGTGTGTGTGTGTGTATGTGTGACGCAGGTGTTTCCCAACAGCAAAAACATGGACTATGGGAAGTTGCATCGTTAAGTTGTGTCACCAAGACGATTAGATTGGATCTGTAGTTAGACTGTGTATGTTCACCTGACCACTTAAAATATTAGACTGGGCACCCTGTGATGCATTACCACCACCTACAGCATGATCCCACTTTAACAGCTGGGATGGAACGAGTTATGTTTTAAACTTATTTATATCAGCAAATACACAGAGAGGACCGCATAATCGAACCTATCCAGATCACCTAACAGTTTGCTGCGTCACTCAGTCCAGCTCCACTGTTTTATTTTATGCGACTTTGTAACTATTCACTAGAGGGCGCCCGTAGACACCGCTGTCATAGACTCCACGCCTCTTTTTAGTCTAATAACAGGAACAAACAGGCACATGAAACAAGGAAACTCTTGCGCGTCTGCACCAGCATTTTAGGCGAAACGAAACTAGACATTGTCTACGTGGAAACTTGTCGAGAACTTTGCGTTGAGCAGCGAAAAATTGTGTTGCTTCAAATAGGTATTTGGGACAAAGTCCGTAAAGTAGCAAGTTGAAAGCGTTAGGCCTATGGGTAGCAGGATGACGGTGTCCCAAAAGTCAGTTTGGTATGTATTACTATTAGAAAGGCCGCATGCGCCATTCAGAACGTTCCTGCAGCCCGCTGAAGTTTGATGCTGCAATGAAAGAAAGACTTTGAGTGATGCGTGTGCGTGTGACACTAAAGTGAGTGGTAATATTTCAATCCTGCATAATATACCTCAGTACTGTTCAGAATATGACGTTAAAGCTGAGCTAAAATATGTTTAGACCTTTACTGAAGACGTTACCGTGACGGAAATTACTCCTGCTTACCCTCTCTTTATATTTTGAATGCACTGTGTTTGTAGCTTTTAAATGTACATAAGTTTACATCTGTACATTTTTTTCTATTTATTTAATACATCGTGGGATTATAATCACGTTCTTGAAAAATTCCAGAGCACCTCGTGTTCATTTCAGCGTAATTTTATTCGGCCGCTAGGTGGCAGCATAGGCCCACTTTTATACATTGAAATCCTCATTTAGAATTAGAAGTGGGGTTGCACTACTGTAAGGCCTATTTAACTTATTATAATAACGAAAGTGACGAGGAACTTCGTATAACTTTATTTTGTGATATTAATGTGAATATTCTTTATTTCATTTCAAACCACACGCACATACATAACCACATACACCTACGATCATAGATTACCATTCCTGAAATTGAAGCCTGTACCAATTTGTGCTCTGCTGTGCTGTGTTAACCTTGAAGCACCAAGTAAAGCATCAATTTTAACTCCTTGGTGTTCTAACCGACGCCCAAGGGAGACGCCTATCATGAATTTATCATTCACCATACAGTCCATCTCTTTATTGCCAAACCACAAATTCCAAACCACAAACATTGGCAGTGTGAATAGGAAAAAAACAAGAACTGGTGTGATCATAGGGTTGGCCATTGAAATAAAACAGACCGCTGTTTCCTCCACTTTAGTTCAAGTAAAACAAAATGTAAAAATATATGGTTAACATAAGGTAACCAACACTTAACTAATCATTATTTGTTTGTTTGTTTGTTTGTTTGTTTGTGTTTCATTCACACAGACACACTTGGTGGAGAAGCAGAGGAGGTTCCATCAGAGAATCCAGGAGAGAGAGAAGGAGCTGCAGGAGCTGAGGAAGGCTGTGGAGACTCTCAAGGTGAGTAGTGACTGACCACCACTGGAGAGAACAACAGCTGGCCGCCATGTTGGAGCTCAGTCAGAGTCAGGTCTCTCCTCCAGTCAGTCAGAGAGGAGTCTGAGATGCTGAGATACTTCACTCTTCCTCCCAGACACACTGGAGGGGACAGACTGAGGAAGACATAAATGCCAAGTGCCAGGAAATGTCTTCTTACATCATTCAAGAGCAATTCTCCAATTTTGAACACACTTCATCTTCATCATGTGTCTTCAACACTATTGGGCCTTGTTTTAGAAAGCAGTCAGTCTTACCTTCACATAGCAGATGCACCATCTTGACCTCCTGACTATAATGTAGTTTGTGCTGTTTTCTTTCACTTCAGGCCAAACGTGATTTGTTTTTGTCTTTATAACTATTTCCAAAATGCTTTCTTGCCTTAATGAATGAGAGGAGTCAGATCAAACTGTCTTAGTGGGGATGAGCCTTTAAATGATCTACTATTATAGTCTGTGTCCACACTGGGCTGATGGTCGAATGGTGCAAATGGTGAATAGTGTGGCTGATATATGTAAACCTCTGCAGGCTAGTTTTGGGATTTAGCTGTCAGTCATATCATGGTCAGCTCAGTGTGCAAGCACTATTACATAGACTCCTCCACTTTGTGTGTCTCTCCTGCCAGAGCTCTGCACAGACAGCAGTGGAGGACAGTGAGAGGATCTTTACTGAGATGATCCGCTCCATTGAGAGAAGGCGCTCTGAGGTGAAAGAGCTGATCAGAGATCAGGAGAAGGCTGAGGTGAGTCGGGCTGAAGGACTCCTGAAGCGACTGGAGCAGGAGATTGCTGAGCTGAAGAGGAGAGATGCTGAGCTGGAGCAGATTTCACACACAGACGATCACATCCATTTCCTCAAGGTACAGCTGTTGACTGACTGTTTGTGCACAAAATGTTTTCAAATCAATTTGAAGTCATACATTTATACTAAGTATTTTAAATCTCTCTCTCTCTCTCTCTCTCTCTCACACACACACACACACTTCTTCATTTAGACCTTCCAGTCAGTCAGTGAACTACCTGAGTCTAAAGACTTACCTGCCACCTGTGTGAACCAAAGTCTCTCTTTTGAGGCTGTGAGGAAGTCTGTCTCCACACTGAAGGAGCAGCTGGAGAATCTCTGCAAGCAGGAAGTTATCAAGACTTCTGGAGCTGGTTGGTCACATTCCTGACTGAATATGTTTGGATATTTGTCATTAACTCTGTTATGCCTGGGTTGTGAATTTCTGGAACTTTTATTGCCAGTGCTGGTATCTCAACATATCCCATAATGTACATGTAACTCTGAATGTCAGAGAGACTCTGAAGGTGTTTCTCCATGTTTGCTTGTGTGTGGGAGGAGAACTGATTTGTCTTTATGATGCAACAAGCTGGAAACTCATAGGGCCCTATCATGCCGCGGCGCACTGTGCATTCGTGACATGCGCATGGTGTCATTACTATTCTGTGCCAGCGCATCGTTCATTTTTTCAGGCCAAAAATCACGTTGTCTAGATAGCAGATGACACTGCACCGTCACGGGTGTGTCAGCGAAAAGAAGAGGTGTGGTCTGGAGCAAAGCGTGCCAGATGCTATTATAAAGACGCAAAAATTAAATCCGCCAGTGACCAACAAAACCCTGGTCTGTCGTCAGTTGCGCATTGCTGAGAAGCTATTTTAGGGGCGCACAGCGCTTTGGGATATGAAAGCATGCACAATGCACACACACCCTGCTTCTCTCATCAGCAGGAGCGCGCAGCAGTGTTTATACAAAAGCTCTTCATGTGGAGAAAACAAATATGGAGTCCCTGGAAATATGAAATATAAATGTACATCACATATATGAGAATGTTATTAATTTATAATATCGGTGGTGAGGGTAGATGCAGCAATATCTTCTGCAGGCGTCAGCTCCACGCTGTCTGATGGACCTCCACCTCCCGTTTGTTTTTGATTTTTTCTTTGCGTTGAAAGCTTTTGTTTCCCCCGTCTTCTAACATCATTGTACCGCTTTCGGCACTGTTGGGATGTTCTTTTTTTGCCAAAGGCGGAGGACACAACTGTCTTCCGGGTAAATTCGCCATCGTAATAGCAACACACCATGGAAAATGCGCTGCTGGCTTTTAAAGGGAATGAGAGTGTAGCCTGAATTTCTGTTGCTCAGTAGATCAACACCCTCCAGTCTGGGACGTGAGCGAAAAGGCCAGGTTACAGGTGACGAAAAACTTCTTTAATCAAAACGACTTTCAGAAAACACACAGTGGACGTCAGTTAACCACTTATAATCCGCTCTCCCCCAAAAATCCCTCCGGGGGGAAACCACTCCCCTGGAACCAAAAATAATCAACAGCCAGAACCATATTCACTACATTATTCATAAAATAAAATAAACATTATCTGACCATAAATAACAAAAATGATAGTTTAGAAGAGTATAAATACTGATTGGTTAATTGTATGTTATGCCCAAAACACACCCATGACTAATGAAGTACTTTAAACCAACCCTTTTGAACCATGCGCCTGGCGCAATGTTCGCTTTTCCCGCTGTCAAAATACCAAATTGTGTCGGGAACGCCCCCAAAGCAACTTGCGCGACAGACTTTAGACAATGCGCATATGATTGTGAAAATAGAGCCCATAATGTCAAACAACAAGAGATTTTCATTTCACTGACATTAGAAAAACCTCTTCCATTCGGCACTGTTGACATTTACACATTTTTTCCAAATCAATAGTGACTCAAGTCCAGGATGTTTTGCCTTCAAAGCCACCAACAACCAGAGTGGAGTTTCTACAATGTGAGTTTGTCAAAACTGTGTTTGTTTTGTTATGTCTGGTCAGCATGCATGTGTGTGTGTGTGTGTGTGTGTTGCTGTTTCCCTCCATCTATTCTCCTCATACTCTTTCTGTCTCCCTCCATCTCTCCTCCTGCTCTTACTCTGTTTCCTCCATCTATTTCCCTTATCTCTTTCTCCTCCTACTCTTTCTGCTCCCTCCATCTCTTCCCCTCCTACTGTGTGTGTGTGTTGTGTGTCATGTCTGGTCTGTTGTGTGTGTGCGTTTGTGTGTGTGCATATGTGCGTGTGTGTGTGTGTGCCATTTTGGGTCTCTGTGTGTGTGTTATGGTTCTGGTGAGTGGAGTGTGTGTGTGTGTGTGTGTGTGTAAATTGTGGGTCATGTCTGTTCTGTTGTGTGTGTGCGTTTGTGTATATCTGTGTGTGTGCATATGTGCGTGTATGTGTGCCATTGTGGGTAAATTGTGTGTGTGTGTGTGTCCGTGCTCTCCTCTCTCTCTTTCTATTCTATCTTCTCTTTCTCTGTCCTCTCTCAGTGTGTCTGTGTGTGTCTGTGTGTGTCTGTGTGTGTGTGTCTGTGTGTATATGTGTGTGCCTGTTTTTAGGCAATTAGCCTAATTATTTATTATATATTTTATTTAGTGTAGGGCCTACGTCTCCAATACACCACCAGCTATAAAACTCTAACCAAACCACCTTAGTGCAGGTCAGCTTGGTTGAATAGTAGGTCTACACATCAGCAGCCTTTGGTTGGTTTATTACTGTAATAACACCCCCATCCATGCCAGAGGACAGCTCCATTAAAAAGTTATGGACTGGAGGTCTTGGAAGTCGTCTCTGTCCATTGCCAGTCACTGAAAGTAGATGACGGGGTCCAGAGCCGCGTGTAGGAGATAGAGAAAAACTCAATTCTGGCAGCCCTAAAGTCATTAAGTTATTTGCTAATTTGGGAAAGGTTTCAGTTGATGTCATTGCTGT